>CM038792.1:61742230-61895622 GCA_021764765.1 Vicia sativa
CTTAAAATGTCTTTGGCGGTGACAAGGTTGTGGACCATGTAAAACGATGACCTACAAGTGTAGTTCAATGAAGTCGGAGTGTGATTTGTGATTTTATCCATCTTTATCTCCCCCACAGTTTTCGTGGTTTGATTTCTATTAGAATTCTAGCTCTTTTGGTTGGTCTTATATACGATATTGTTCTGAGGTAGACTCGTATGGAAGGGAGATGCAAAGACTTCAACGTCCAATTCATTGACTATTGGAAGTAAAGATATTGAAGTTAGAAATTTATGTGTGTCTTGATTTGACATATGTGGTACATTATATATAGTTTTCTTAGAGTTTCAAGAGACTTAGAATCATCAGACGAACAACAAACCATTGAGATATAAATTTTTTTGAGTATTAATTATCCTCACATCGTGAGGAAAACATATATAACAATTGTTGAACATATATAACAATGGTTGATAGACTTATAATAATTGTTGAACAGCGTTGTTAGATAGGATGTGGTTGTAAGTAAGTTATTTACAATCATGGTCTATTGATAGTGGTACTAAATAAAATAGCGTGATACATACAACCACGATTGTATTAAACAACTATTATTGTATGTCTTTTAATGAACAATATTCTCGCGGATCACTTATGGTAGTGTCTGGCGTTGATGAAGTCACGGTATCGGATATGAGATGTCGAAGGTGATGTCACGACACTAATATACATTATATGAACAACTAACAATGCGAATTTTAAAGGCGAGAAAACTAAATAGTTGATAAGTGCCAAAATGTAGTTATTTTGTATATAGGTTTTGTGGCACTTATCAGTTCTTTTGTTGATATTTAGTTGAATAATCCGACTTTTATTGTAAATACATTTTATTGCGTTTTGTGTACATATTGTACCATTTGATTAGTTTTGTATATATTTTGTAGGTATTTGTTGCATTATTGGAGCATTGAGAATAAAGTCCAAATGGAGCTCCAAGATGCATTTTTTTGATCGAATAAAGGAATAAGGCTTGAAGGTGGAAGCCACAAGAAAAACAAAAGAAGTTCTTTGCCTAGGAAATTTCTGACGAGGACCTTGCGTCATGAGGCGGCAGTTGATAGGAAGATGAGTTCGCTCGACTTGTTTCCGGTGTCGGCGAAATAAAGATTTCTGGGTGAAGCTAAATTTCATGAAAGTGAATATTATGCTGTTTGAGGGCGTGGCTTAATTTGAGCCAAGTTAATAAGAAGATTCGTAGGGAGAAGTTGTTGGTTCACGGTATCTTGAACAAATTTTCTTTATACTTTCATTTTATTTTATTTTTAGTATGATTTTGGTGGGTGAGATTAGTGCTCCCAATTCCATCACCCATATAGTGTTTGATAGATTAGTTTAGAAAACAACACTAGGGTTTGCTCACGGATGATTGGAGGTGGATTGCTCTTGATAGGTATTAATGACCGGGTGTAAATGGGTAGTTTATCTCTTCTCTTCTCTTTGTATTTCTCTATTGTGTTGGTTATATATGTATATTTACTACGAACACATGTATATTTATAGCCTTGGCGTTGTATAAAGTTGCTTTATGAATCATGTTGGTAGCTATCTTAGGTTTTACTCTATGTTAGGGATTTGAGCTTGCTAGAGATAGGCGGTTAGATTCTTACCTAGGATGATTATTTGTTAGTTTCGAATGCTAGAAATAGGTTTAGAGTTGACATTCACCATAGAGTATCGATCTTAATGCCTCTGTGTTGGTGGTGAATGGAGATGGGTATGGAGGTGTGAGTTGACTTACAGTTGTTGAGATAGGTTAGACATGGGTATCGAGGTGATTCGAGAGGATTCAATTTGGGTTAGAAATAGCTTAGATTGTGAGAGGTATGTGATGACACGGAGGAGTATTGTTGGTAGATTTAAATGTTGTGACGAGTAATGTGCATTCGTTAGGATAATGTCTATCCTTTATAGTTTTGTTCATTTACTTTTTGTCTTTTATTTTCAACTCATTTAATCCCGAACTCATTAAAGGTAGAATTGTCGAGCGACGAATCAATAACCAATCTTTGTGGACACGATCACGATATAACCTAACCAGTATATATCACCGTAAAAAAATACCAACTCTTTGCTTGCCGCATGATAACAATGCCGATGAATTGTTTATCCGATTCGATCTACACACACCTACGTCGAAGGATACCAAGCCAAGGATGAAGTCCGATATTAGCGATGATTAATTGAGTTAAACATCCCGTTACACTACTCCTTAATCACTACAATGACCCTTCTACCTAAAAGCTATCCTAGATAGAGAACCTCTGCTCCTCCCCAGACCTTGCGGTGACAATCAACAAAGACAAATATTGAAGACACTCTTCAAACACATAATCATCCTTGCTTCAAAGCTTATGATGATTAACAAATTACAACTCTAATAACGTCCTACTCAAGTATCAAATAATACTAGAGAGCCTCACAATGAACAACCAACAAAACTAACAACCAACAATGAAAATAATACGCTTAAGTTCTTCTGGAATGGACAACTCTGAAAAACAGGGTTAACAACCTATTTATAGAATGAAAGCAGCTAGGGTTGCTTCACTCTTTACTCTTCAGCGATTCCTAATCTTTCTCCATGAGAGTAAGAGAAAATCTCTCCAATAATATTGCTGAAGATCGTTCCAAAGCTTGCTTAATTGAAGCATACAATTAAAAACAAACTGACTCCAAAAATATTTGAACTTAAAAACTAGTTCAGTTCAGTTTCACATGTCAGGACATCTGCTGTGACATCTTCATAAAACTGTTGTTTCAATATACTTCATGACATTTTTCTGAGCAGAATATTTTACCAAAATTGTTGTCAATCAACAAAACCAAGAGTTGATAATCACTAAATAGACTATCAAGATTTGTTTAAGGACGGCGAAAAAACTCAATAAACATGCTACGTACAATAAAAGTTGTATTAAACAATTGTTGTTGTATATATTTTAATAAGAGATAAAAATATATTTGTAGAACAACAATAAGATTCGAACACATGATCATGTGCTACATACTACAACGGTTTTATTAAACAATAGTTATTATATGTATTTTAATAAAATATAAAAAATGCAGTATAACAACATCAACAAGTTCCAACTGTGATGGAAAGTGAGATTAAAAATGAAAATAAAACAAAAGTTCCTAATTGAATATATCATTTGAGTTACACTTGTGGGGCAATATTTTGTCCTCTAATGTCATTGGTCATACTTCTTTAGAGCACACCAACATGAACACGTCTTGTTTATTGGGCTTTAAATGTCTTTGGTATGTGACAGAGGTTGTGGAGCACGTAAGAACAACGACCTACCAAGTGTAGTTCGATGAAGTCTGAGAGTGATTTGTGATTTTAGTCCATTTTTACATTCACCCCCACAATTTCTACATTATTTGATTTCTATCGAGCTTCGAGCTCTTTTGGTTGGACTTATATCTCGTATTGCGAAAGAAGTAGACTCAACATTATATGATTTATTTGTTGTATTTTTGTTTTGGACTTTGGGTTAGAACTTTGTGTAGGAGTTTCAAAGTTATTTCTTGGTTTGGATCTAGACTTTATTAGTGGAACATTGTGTGATTAGAGTCTCCATAAAGCGAAAGTTAATTTGGGTTATTCCATTTCTTGGTTTTAAGCAGTGTTGCATAATATATTTTGATTATACTCTCAGATACTAGGTAAGGGTGAGAATAAGGCAAAACAACTAACAGGACCTACGGCCTAGCCTACCAAGCCAAGGCCATGGACTTTTAAGTAGAAAAGGCTTAGGCTTTTTATAAGCTATTTAGTTAAGTTGGCTAGACCACCGCCACAAAAAGCCTTCCAAGCCTATCGGCTGGCCTATTTTAATAAATATGAATAAATTTATTATTTTTATATTGTTTGTTGTACTTTATATTAAAATACAAAAGTTAAATTTAGTTACTTTAAACAACCGTTGTGACATACTTTAAAGTAAACCTTTTCACAAAGGTTGTTATAAACAACCGTTGTGATATATACACTGAGTTTTTTTTTATAAATATTGTAGAATGCTTATTTCTCCAATTCTTACTAAATATATAACCTTTTAGTCTAATCTAGAATATTATAATATGACAAATTAAGTCATATTATAAGAACAATTTACTTGTTCTATGCAACATAAGAATTCTTTAACTCCTTATCAGTATTTCGCTCTTTAATCGTTAGAAATTTTATATTGTTCATTGTTTTTCAACCCCCTTCCTTCACATGTATTTCATTTTGTACCATATTCTTTACTTTGTACACTAAAATATAGACGAATAAGAGGATGTTGAAGAACTAGAAGCATTAATCCAAGTTCTAATAATTAAAGAGCGAAATGCAGATAATAGTCTGAAGAATTATTGTCTAAAATTGAATGTCTAACTTATTTTATAATATAACTTTATGTATCATGTTGTGAATCTTGTTGTTAATTACGACAAAATTCAATATCAATTTGTGGGGCAAAGAATAGTAGCAACCAAAATAAATAGTCTGCAGCAATGTTGCACCCCAAAATTTGCCCTCCTATCTCGATTTTATCTGGCTTAGGCTTCACATTCATCTGCATGCACGTCCATTAGGTCATTAACATTAAACATACATTCATCCATTGCATATGCATCATTTCGTCATATTTAAATTGACCAAAAGTTAGTTTAAATCGATATTTGCATCGTTTTATAGTTATAAAATACCCGATATTTCACTTCATTCATTTTTATCTCCTTACCTGTTTACTGTGTCATTTTAAGTTGATTATATGTCGATGATATCAATATTTCGATTTTATAAGCATCGTTAAAAGCGATTCGACACTTTGTGCGGAAAATTAGTGGGAAAAATATTTCAAACTTTCGCCTCTAACTCACTGCTTTATGAATCTACGTCTCGCGTAGATCATGAAAATGTGCTCTCTCTAATTTTTCGATACATTTTCGAAGTTTTGTTTTAACGATAAGTGTTTTAAAATCGGTATTCTTTATTATCGTTTATTTCAATTTTAATTATTTCGATAATTTTTATTTAATCTATGAAACCCGTAATTTATTTTAATATGTTTATTTTATTTTTTCGGATAATTTATTGTCCAAATTTTTATCATTTTAACAATGTTAGGTATCAATTTTTTTATCTCAAAAAATCAAACAAAAATAGTTTTGGGTTTTTTATTTTTAAGTGACCCACTTTGGTGGCCCATTTAATCATGAGGGGTATTTTCAGCATTATCAAAAATTGCTAAACCTAATTCTATGTGTATATATATGTTATGTTATAATTGAAGCAAGGGGGGGAAAAATTAAAAAAAAACGGAACAGCGGCTGGCTATCAGAAAATGAAAAAACAAAAAATTATATTAAAAAAGCATCTCTCCCCTTCATCCTCGTCATCGCCCTCCCTATACCTTCAGCCCCGGTGACTAACTATCCTCACTACCTCCATTAACAACCTTTACTCCTCCGTCCATCTCTTTCCATTAACACCTCTTGCTCTCTACCGCTTCCTCCATCTCGGAAAACCCATCTCCTTCCTCACATATCCACCACCTACATCCTCTCTCAACCTCACACCAATACCTTCATTCAACTCACATAAACCTCCATCCGTCTCTCACATCTCTGCCGGAACCACGAAGCCTTCATCTCGCATTCCGCGCCACAACCCAGTCAGGTCCTCACCTTCCGTCTAGCTTCTCTTCCCCATTGCCATCGCTTCCATCATCACCGCTCGACCCTTCCCTTCGTTCAACCTCTCCGTCACCAAACTGTGACTTTGTCTTCGTCATTTCCGTTTTCGCAAAACCATAAAACCACCTCGACTTTTCAATCGAATTCTTCATGACACATCCCTTCACCTCGAAACCCAGCTCCGTTACACAATCGCCGTCTCGCCTCAACCCCGTTACCATCTACATCGCGAAACAACCACATAACCAGCGACCCTCGTCCATTTTAAAATCACTTTCAATCCTCATCAAGATCTTAACTTTTTTTCATTCAAGAACACCATTCATTACCCTTGTTGTCGTTGTTCACTTACAGGCGAAATGGGAAGGTGTTTGCTCACGAGTTCTAGGACTCTATCGCGGGAGGACATTCAGAGAACCAAAGGATCGTTTGGCTCTGGTCAACCTCTGACTTCGCACCTCTGTTCGGTAGCCGACTTTTCGTAAGATTCGACACCTCTACTTGATTTCGTAAATGAAGCTTTTGTGTTGTATTGAGGATTTTAGTTTAATACTATGTTTGGATGCCCATCTACTTGATACTGCTACATTTCGTGTCCTCATGTTTTATGACAAATTTATGGAAGAGTATTAATACTGAGCTGATATTGAATTTCTGTGTGTTTAAGCTTTGGTCAGTTTCAAATCCATATAGTAAGGTTATTGTACTTTTGGCATTATTCCGAGTTGGCTTAATAAGTTTGGTCGAGGTATCAACACGGTTGTTTCATTGTTCTGTTTTAATTCCATTTAGTTGTGATTATGGTGTTTGGTTCCGATGATGGTTTGATGATTAGGCCGCATTACTCGCGTGCAATTCTAACCGAGGAACCATTGTGGCGCCGTGTATTATGTTATTCTCATTTATTTTTTAATTTTGATTGGATTTGACACGAAGATTCCATATCGGTTTCGATGAAGGTAAGTTTGTTTCCGCGATTATTCGCGTAGAAACTCACCGAGAAACCGTTGAGACATCGCGTATTATGTTACTCTCATCTTTTAATTTCAATTAAATTTGAGATAAGGTTTCCATGACTAGTTTCGATGATGGTTCGACATCTAAATCGCGTTATTCGTGAAAGATATAACCAAGAAACGTGGGCAGCCATGCTACTTTTGTTTTCTTTCAAATTTGAGACAAGGATTCCACTTTTATTTTCGATGATGGTTTAACGATAAGGCCGCGTTTACTCGCGTGTCTATCTAACCGAGAAAATTATAATTGCATATTGTTACATTTTTCATTGTGTTGCGATTTCGAAACTTGAAGTAAATTTGAATTTCGAAAACCGTATGAACACATATATTGGGAGCATTCGGTTTGGTTCGTGACGATTTCACTTTGTCGATCTCTCTTGTAAATAGTTGATTGAGGATTCCATGTAAGTTTCAATGATGGTTTAAATGTCTATGTTGCGTATATTCGCATAGATTATGACCAAGAAACCATTTGAACAGCCATGCTAATTTGTTTTGCTTGAACTTTGGACGAGGATTCTATTTTAGTTTCGATGAAGGTGACGATAACGACGCATTTATTCGCGTATAAATCTGACCGAGAAGCTGTTGTTTGCAACATATCGTTTCTTTTGTTTGAATTTAAGCGAGAAAATAGTTTTATCTCAAGAAAAATCAATTGATTTATGGCTGCCCCGGGTTTAATGGTATAGCTTGATTCGGAATCCATCTTTGCCAATGGTTTGTATAAGACATTTTGATTTATAGAAGCATTTTTGCAATACTAAATCGGAATGTTGGTGTATGAAGGTTACTTCTTTGTCTTTTTGTTTGTATTTATGCACCTTTTGGTTGAAGTTCGGAGAATTTTTATACACGTATAGCTGCTGCCCGGATTTAATGTCGTTGATTTTTGATGGTTTTAAATTCATTCTTCTATGTTTCGAGTTTGTTTAGAACAATAACAATACATGCTATGCTAATTTTTCGGTTTGTATCATCATTGAGTTGTGATATTTGTTTTGAATCGATTCTTGAAGATTAACTCGGCTATTTCCTTTTGTGCTAAACATGTTTGGGTTAAATTTTTGGGGTATAATGATGCATGTAGAGTTGCTGCCCGGAATCATGTTTAAGAGCATAGAGTTTGCTTTAAATTCGAGTTTTCATGTTTCAATTTGAATTTTTGATCCTTGTTTTCTCTATGATCGGAAAAGCATGTTTACCGTTGTGTATACTTGAGTTCAAATGTGATTGGAACAATGTATGTAGTGCTGAATTTTAACATGTACATTGAATACCAGCCTATTTTCTTGTTTCTTATTTGTAAATTCATCCATCCATGTACATAGTCCATTTTATCTCATTTCGATTTTATCACTATGCTACTAACACGTTTGTTACTTGTGAAGGCATTCAAGAGTAATTCAAACATCATTCCATCATGGAATATATATATATATATATATTTCTCCATTTACATTTTTTATTATAATTATTCTACTACTTCAATATAATATTTAGTTATGTATTTTTAGTATTGTAGATACAATTATATAGTATTTTTATTTTATATTTAATATTGTGAATACAATTATACTACTTTTATTCATATATTTTATTTGGTTTATTTTATAAATTCAATTACATTGTAATTATTGTTTTTGTGTTACGATTTCGAATTGGAATTTAATTCAACCTTCGAATGAATTTGAACGCAAATATATCTATTCTTCATATAGTTTTTGTTTGTATCTTGAGTGATGTAGGAGCCTTCATTTGGTATTCATCCGATGCATCAAGCTTTGTCCGATCTTGAAGACTACTTGAAGCGCATTGCAAGCTATTTAATTATTCAAACTAATTCGATTTGGTTGTAATAGCTTAGAATTTATTTCCTTGTGTGTTCTAATTACCGTTTAATTATGCGTTTATCATATTAGAACACATAGCCTCCCCTTGGGCTCCTCATCAAGAAGCAGGTGAACATACACAATGCACACTTGCACACATTTATAGTTTGGTCCTGGGCTTTTCTACAGCGACAACTATTCGATCGATTGTTCCAATCGGTCGTTTAGAATACTAGTGTCACGCTAGTCCCACTTTTAGGAGCATACATAAAGCCACTTTGCATGGCCTCGCTTGTTTTCCTAATCAAATTATTCTATTCACAATCAAACTCCTAAAACACTTTCAAATTAAATTAATTAATTGAATTTGTTTTCTAAATCAATTTTTCTACAAAAAAAACAAAAACATAGTGATATGGTATTTAATTAAATTGTTAGAGGTTCGCCCGACGATTTAATTAAAATGTAAAGTATTTGGGCCATTAGAGGGTAACCCAATGACTTAAATACTTTATTCCATACACTTAATAAAAGTGAACTTTGTTTCACCTCACTCTTTTCATAATAAAGATTTTGGATGAGAGATGATCGGTTGACCTCAATCACCAATCTCGAGTATTGAATCGTTAGAGGATATCCTAACGTTTTGGTACTTGTCATCCACAACCAAAATCAATTCAACCCATTCAAATCCTTTTTTTCGCTCATATGCGATTATCAAAACAAAAAAACATAGTGCTATGGTATTTAACTAAATTGTTAGAGGTTAGCCCGACGATTTAATTAAAATGTAAAGTATTTAGGCCATTAGAGGGTAACCCAATGACTTAAATACTTTATTCCATACACTTAATAATAGTGAACTTTGTTTCACCTCACTCTTTTCATAATAAAGATTTTGGATGAGAGATGATCGGTTGACCTCAATCACCAATCTCGAGTATTGAATCGTTAGAGGATATCCCAACGTTTTGGTACTTGTCATCCACAATTAAAATCAATCTAACCCATTCAAATCCTTTTTTTCCGCTCATATGCGATTATCAAAAATAAAAAAACCATTTCAATTAAAATCAACACAACCAATCCAAGACATTTTCAACAAGAACTACGGAGTTTTGACTTTCCCATTGCACGAGGGAATACGTAGGCACGCGGTTTCGAAACCGTGTCAAACTCAAAATAATAATAAACAAATCTCGTTTCTTTCTTTCTTATTTCTTGATCATTAATTAGAAGATAGCATTTTTACTTTAAACACACAAACATGCGCGAACTAAATGGGTCCCATCGAGTACGATGGACGTAAGGGGTGCTAATACCTTCCCCTTGCGTAATCGACTCCCGAATCCATGCTTTTTGGTCTTGTAGACCGCCTTATCCGATTTTGTGGGTTTTATCTATATTTCCCCGTTCTTTCTAGAACAAATAAAATTAGGTGGCGATTTCATTGTATTTTGAAAATTCATTTTAAATGATTTTTTTGAAAATCGAGTTGCTTCAAGCAATAATAATTCTTACATAGAAAATACAACAGAATAATGCGAGAAAACACGAAGGTTTGTTTATCCAATTCGATCAAACGATCTACTCTAGGGGAGATAGCATCTCTACAATTCACTATACTCAGAAAGTTCTTATAATAGATTACAGACGAGTTATAAGAAAATAGCTTTCGTCTTTATGTTCCCAAAACAACCACGAAGGTGCCCAAGAATTACCCTATTTTCTACCCAAGTGTTTCCCACCTCTTCAACCTTCAATATATGAATAACACAAACCCAAGGTGTAAACAAGTGTTTCCTAATTCCCAATAACATTAGATAAGGCCAAAGGTTTCCAAAACTTTTGCCTTCTAAGATTTCCCTTGAGAATAGTCAAAATCCTATACTATACCTTCAAACTCTTATTCTCCCTTTTTGTTTAAGCTCTAAGATTGTCACACTGTAATAACAAAAGGAATGCATATTTATAATAGCCAAAATCCAACAAATCCATAAATATTCCAAAAATATATCTCCTAATTTGTTAGAATAAAAGATATTATTATAATCTTATAATATCTCTCAAATATTATAAATATCTTATAATATCTCGTAGACTATTATAAATATATATCTTATAATATCTCTCAAACTATTCTAAATATATATATTTTAATATGTTTTAAAATATTATAGATATCTTATAATATCTTCTTATATTAATTTATCTGATTTCCAAATTAATATAAAATATACTAATATTAATGAATGAATCAATGAATCACACCGACCAAATCAAATATTTTCTGGCTTCCTGATTTTTGCCAATCTCGAAACATATTTTCTTTCTCTTCATCAACAAATATTTTAATACATATTAACAACATATCATTTTACAATTTTCTATTGCAATCCGAAAAATTATATATTCAAAAAAGGTGTTGGAAAACACGCAGACCACATAATTTGTAATATACTCATCTAAAATAAATATTAACAAGTATAAGAGATGTATCAAGTAGGAGCATTTTAAAATAAGAGATAAGAGGATTAATGATAACCGTTGGATTAGATAAATGATCTTGATGAAAATTTATGGTCTTAACTTTATCAAGATCATTTATCAAATCCAACGATTATCATTTAATCCTCCTATCTCTTATTTTAAAAATGCTCCTACTTGATACATCCCCATTCATTAAAAAAGGTCTTAAACAACATAGAACATATTTGTCTTATAATGGAATCCAAAGTGAAAGAAAAGGAGGATGAAGCTGAAGTGAGAGAAGAAAACATGTGTTTCTTGCACTCACACACGTTTTCTGCACTCAATTTAGCTTCGTCCCCATTAATTTAATTCATTCACCCATCCATCCATACCTACAAGTAAAAACAAGTAGAAACATAAACAAAAACATAAAAAGTCAAAACATTTTGTGTTAGGGTTTGAAACAAAAATAAATATAGATAGGATTTAAACATTATATGTTAGGGTTTGAATCATAAACAACATAAACATAAATAGAAATTCAACAATAATAGATAAAAAAGTTTGAAACATAAACAAAATCGCTGCAGAAGTTTAGTGAAGACGAACTTGAAGGTAGCCATAGGTTTGAATAAGACAAAATTAATCTATTAGTTGGTGAAGACAAACCAAGGTTATCGAGGTGAGATGAGTGACATAGATGTTAGAGTTTTATTTTGAGAGAGAAGAGTGAAATATGTTAAGGTTTTCTTTTGAGAGAAATTATTGTTATGTAGTGAGCGAGATAATTTCACCTATATATAAATAAATATTACCTTTCAACTTAGTTGATAAGCTGAACCATGATCAAATAATTAAACTTTAACCATGGTGATTTACAAGGACAATCCAATTTTATGATGATAAACTGTAAATTATTGGAGCTGAGATTCAAACCCAATAAATCTTGGTATATTTGAGTAAAATTTTTAACTTATGACCATAGTTAAATGTATTTTAATAAATTCTAAGAAATAATCTCCCAAAATGAGTTATTATCATGGTTTACATACAAGTTGATGAAATATTGTGTTACAAAAGGTCTTTTCTTTAATAATATGTGTCATTGGAATATGTAGTTTTTTAGAATCCTTGAATTCAAAAACTTGAAGCATATACTTTGTTTAAAGCTCTGATTGTGTAAACTTCGAACATATAATGTTTATAAGGAATATTGTTCAAATATACAGTTTCCTTTAACATGTAATTATGGGTGATTATTTGATGGGTTCCTCATGCTGAATAATTTAAGGGACAATGGTTTTCATTTTCATTTACCTCATTCGAGTGATATTTGTTGTCGAGTCTATGAATTGTTTCTTTAATGATCTTTCTTCCTTATTAGAACCATATCTTTCAACACTAATGTGCTTTCTTTCTGATAATACCTTGAACTATAGTGTTCTGTGCCATATTTCAGATTACTTGGGAGTTTTTTGGTAGTAAAGCATGGTTTGTTGACCTTCGTGCCTTCATTCTCTTTGTTCAACTCTTTATCCATGCATGTTGAAGATTTATGCTGTCACTTTGTAATTCTCTACCCGTTGTCACGACTCTCCCAAGATTCAATATGCCTGGTCAAACAACTCTTTAAACCATTCATTACCATATAGTTTGTAAAATTCTATTATTTTTTCCCACTTCTCCATGAAATTATTTATGCTCGATGAATCATTATATGCCAATTTTTCTGGAACCTTTTTTATTATATGCCACAAACACCACCGATGGCGAGCTTTTGAAAAGACGACCTCAATTGCATTCTTCATTGCTCTATCTTGATCAGCGCTTATGGAGTTTGACGCACGCCCATGCATACATTCTAACCATGTTGTGAACAACCAAGAAAAAGTTTTAGTGTCTTCATTAGATAATAAGCCTCAACTTAACAAAATTGACTGACCATGATGATTTACTCCAAAAAATGGGGCAAAAGGCATGTCATATTTATTTGTTAAATAAGTGGTGTCAAAAGTTATGACTTTACCAAAATACTCATAAGCGCTCTACATCTCGCATCAGTCCAGATATATTTTGCAGTCGACTTTTGTCATCCACATCCATTACATAATAAAATAGACTGTTTTTATTTTGCATTCTAACAAATTAGTTTTAAATAGCTTCGACATCTCCTGTCCCAAGTCAAAGACGTCTTACTTTGTTTATATAATTTATACAATCTTTTTCTCGAAACGTAAGATTATCATATCTATTAGCTTCAACATATATTGAAAATTTTTGCTTACATTAATTCCAGCTTTGTCATTAAGCTCTAACCTCCTTTTTATATGAGGGTCCAATGTTTTGTTGCATCTAAAATATTTTGATTTTGTTGGACTTAGTTCATGATTATGCTCAAGAACAATTCTCGAAACTGTAATTTTTCCATCTAAAGACATGCACACATTTACTCTAGCCTTACATTGTGTTCTTGTGATTGGATTTGGCTTCAAAAGGTTCTTTGTTGCTCACATAGCTTGTTGCACGACTACAAGCTAGAGTTGAATATTTTTTCCATCGTCTCCATTTTTGAACTGATTTTAGCAATTCCAAAACCGATACATCGAACATAATTCTTATAATATTTAGTAATTTTTTTCAGAGTTAAACTTCGTTTCAACTTTAGGTTCTTCATCCTCACCAACAATATTCCACTACTAAAAATAAATAAATTTACTTATAAATTATCATGATCATTTTCATTTATGCGACTACTTTCGTCTTTGGATGCAATCATTTTCTCCACTAATGAAACATGGAAAATAAAATGCTAAAACCAAACCAAAAGCAAAAAAATTATAAACGGTACTTACTGGAAATTGAAGTGAATGCCAAAACTGAATAACTTGTTAAATGGTTTGTTAGGACTAGAGTTGTATAAGATGAAGAGTTTTACAGCTAGAACAACAAGAAGATTGAAGACAATGGCGGTGACACCGGCAACGACAACAACAACAAAGCTACCATAATAACGATTGAGTTAATTTTTTCTGAAGGATGAGTGGATTTTGTTATCGACTTATCGTAACTATAATTAGTGCACTAAAATTATAGAAGTTATAGAATTAGTGCACTAAAATTTCGCGGGAAGTTTTTATTTCATTTACCAAATGAGATCCTCATATTTATGTGAGAGAGTTTTTCTTTATTTAAAAAATACAACAATCAATAAAATTGTACGTGGCTTAAAAAACATGTTCATATGATTCGTGATTTTACCATTCTTTCCAAATATCAGTGCTGATATTTCCAAATATCTGTAAACTTTATTGCTGCTACGAAGTCAGCTACTCTTTCACTTGCTTAATTTATCTCTTTTGAAATTTACTGGTATGCCATGCACAACCCAGTAAGTCGCCAAGGCAGTGGCAACGAGAAAATTGCTTTTGCACAAACGCATATTCTTTTTGCGGCTTTAGGAGGGAGAGTTAATGTGACATTAATGACCATAATCTCAGGTGGATTTGCATTTATCATATTCCTGATATTTTTATAAAATGTCAATACCTCATTAGATGGACCTCCTCTTTTCGTTGTAACCTAATGTATCAATTTCGTTAATTATCTAAAACTTTCTCCCATGTCAAATGCAATGCTGACTATAAATAATTCACTGTGAAATTATTATATATTTTGAGAGCAATGTTGTCTTTTGAAGTTAACACTCATAGACATGTGTTGGGATGTATTAGACTAACATTTTATTTTCAATTTTAATTTCCTAAAATGCAACATTTATCTCTTTGATAAGATGAATGAGAGTTTGTTGATCGCTAGGGAAAGAGAGAGGTAAATTGGTATCAAGGACAGCGAAAGGTGGGTGTGTGATTTTAGGTTTGTTGGTGAAATGTGAGATGAAAGCTCTAGAATAATAGATTGTGATGAAGGCATTTTTCCATGGCTTTTTGTGTGGTATCGGTGTTTAGTGTATTGAGAAGTGTGTCACTGTAATTCATGTTTGTGGATTTAAAGAGGTTTCTAAACAGGTTTTGGCAGGTCCTATAAAGATAAATTAGTTGTGGATTTAAACAAATTTTGATTGGTACTAAAAAGAGAAATTCATTGTGGATTTAAATAGGTTTGGTAGGTCCTAAAAATGAAATTTAAAGCAAGTTTCCAACTAGGTTTTGATAGGTAAAAAATAATTAAACTTAAGCATCGGCTCAGATCGACTCTAAATTTTTTTTTAGAGTTTTCTAGGGTTTTAAGAGGCTAGCAATACGTGTGTTTTGCTCTTGGTCTTGTAAAATATATAGTGAAGAGTCTATTAGGTCAAGACATGTGAGAAAATATATTCCTTTGTTGAGAAAATATTTGATTGAAAAATCAAATGTAATCTTTTCAAAATTGACTAATATTCATGCAATCATCCCTTGTGTGTTTCTTACCAGCTTTCATGGACTCTCTTGGACCTCAAGGAACTTAAACATCAAGCTCACACGCCTAACCAATCTTCATTGCATTTTATTTTATTTAAAATTGAATTTAAATGAAATATAGGCCTATTTGAAAAATTTTAAAAATTGATCAATATTCTCTATATGCACTTCTTCAAATTTTCAAACTTGCACAAACTAAATCTTGCTTAACTTTTATCATTTGAGAGTGATCTTGGACTTTTTAGAAATCTTAGGATGTCCTCTAAAATCTCTCTTTGGTTTCATCTTCATTGAAGCTTCCATGTTCATGTACACTTCTTTGAGAAAATATGACTTTTTGTTGACTTTAGAAAAGACCTATAATGTCTTGACCCATATCTCTCAAATGAAGCATTTTTGGGAGAACCTTGTGAGAGGCAAAGTTGTGGAGAATTGAATTCCCTTTAAAATGAGCTTCCATGAAAAACTTTCTGAGGAAGTATGTGCAAGTTATGCTTGGTGAAATTTATATTGACTTTTCTTCAAGAAACCCTAATTTAACAACACTACAAAATAAATTGACTTTTGCCACGTGAAAGCCACGCCACAACAAGCTTAACCATGTCACAAACAGCTTTTTGCCACGTGAGTAAATACGTCGCTGGAGAGCGCGTGGCAATGTTGTTGCGGCGTGGAAAACATGTCACAACATTGCCACGTGAAAATCACGCCGCAACATACTTTATGGTCAAACGCAGTTATTGCAGAGCAGAGAATTCAAAGTAGGCTTTTATTTAAAAGTTGCGGCGTGTTTTTCATGTCACAACTTAGTGACATGAAAAACACGCCGCAACCTTTTCTTTTTTTTTTTTTTTAAATTCTTTTCTATTTTAAATTCTTTTCTATTTTAAATTCTTTTCTATTTTAAATATTCTTTTCTTTTCTATTTTAATAATTTATATATATTTTATGATTTAATAATTCTGATTAAAAATTATAATTTAATTATTAAATTCAATATTATAAATCAAATTATAAAAAATAAAACTAAATGTATTCAAAAAATATAAATTATTATATTTAATATAATAAAATTAATAAACTAAAATTTATATTTAAAATGTAAAATATGATTATAAATTTATATTAATACAGAAATAAAAAAGTAAACAAATAATAAAAATAAAACTAAGTAGAAGGATCAATCGAGTCGTCGGAAAACTCGTTAAAGAAGTCATCATTATTTTGGGGGTTATTATTTTGACCACCACTGTTGGGATTTCCACCGAATGATTGCATAAATTGCCGCATTTGTTCCTCCATATCAGTCTGCCTCTTCGCCATTGCTTCCATTTCTCTACTATGTTCACCCCTCATTGCATCCATTTGAGCCTTCATGGCCTCCATTTGGCCTTCAATGCGGCCTCACGTTCTTGACTCGCTCAGCCAATTGTCCGACCGTTTAACCGATCCGTGTCAAATTTGTTTGACGCGACCCTCCTTCACCGTCCGCACTACATCTGAGTTCTATCCCCTCCTCAAGGTGCCCGCCAAGTTTCCACCCCAAAAGCATCCGTTAGGCCCTTTCCCCAACAACTTGACTCCAAACATAGAAATCCACATCTGGATGAACCGGTCTTCCCGGAGGAGGAGTATACTGAGGATTATGGGTCAGAAATTCTACAAGCAAGGCCTGATAATCCTCCTATATATACATACAATAAATAAATCAAGTTTAATATATAAGTAAAATTAATGAAATGAAAAACAAAAAACAATTTGCCACGTGATTGTAACGCCACAACTTATCAGTTGCCACATAATTTTCACGCCACAACATCTCACTTGCCACGTGAAAATCACGTCACAAAATTGCTTAAAATAATAAAAAAAAATATATACAGAAATTTACTTACTTCAGGGCCTTTTTTGTACGCTCGTCAACAAATTCCCCCGATTTCTTTGTTCGTTTCGTAACCACTCCATCAATGGTTGCCTCCCAAACGTCGCCTAAATAAAAAATTAACGTAAATTAATTATCAATATATGTTATAAAACAAAATATGACTTTAAAAGTGGTAATAATTACCATGCGACGAGCATGCTCAAGAAGATTAATGCTTCCAACAAAGATTAAGGCAACCCCTTTTTCGATGCTCTCATCTTCTTGGCGCTTCAGATTTAGCCTTAAATTCATCCGATTCCCAATACTTAAGAAGTTCTTCAAAACTTCTTTGCCTATCCATTTGGGACGGATGCCCAAAGTTGCCAATTTTCTCTAACACGTCAGAGCATGTCGAAAGTCGTCGTGAAGTCCCTAAAATAATTTTTCTTCACTTTGTTATGGTTCGAGGATCCCAAACACATTTTGCGCAATGTTGAATGACATTAAAATAAATAGTTAGATAAATTATAATAATACTCAAAAGGTCATTTAAATAAAATAACATAAGAAATAAATTAATTATACCTGTAATTGCTTGAACCATTCGTGTCTATCTGAAACTTCTCTAAAACTCTTCAAAAAATTTGTATAATTTTGAATTATATAATTTATAACCCTTTGCATCCGACTCGAAACTAAAACAACAATAATTGAATTAGCATAATTAAGTATATAAAGTTATATTAAAAATGGAAATGTGTACTTATAAATAAAAATCAATAAATAAGAAACTTACGAGTTCCCTTCAGGCCAAACCCAAAATCTCCCATCAATGGTATGAATCTCACTAGGATCATCATCCTCTCGGATCTCTCTCATCTATCGATCACCGCCATCGTCCACACCAAGATCGCCATCACCGACTCGCATGATCATCGGATGCGGTACATGTGTGGGATGTGGGGTGCGGCGAGTGGGTCGAGAAGAGGTGGATCCTCCGGATGTCGGACGGATAGGGCACCTGTAGGAAGTGGGTGCCGGATCCTCCAGTGCCGCATGAATGGGGCACTGTGTAGGAAGTGGGGTTTGGATCCTCCAGCGCCGCATGAATGGGGCATCGGTGTGGGAAGTGGGCTTTGGACCCTCCAGTGCATGAATGAGGGTATCGGTGTGGGAAATGGAAAACTGATCGAAGGATGAAGGCACGTGTCTTGGAATGGTAAACCGTGGACTAACAAAGGATGGGGCCCAGATGGATCGATAAAAGACGGACTCCCGGATGAGGCGTAGAGGAGTCGAGAGGATAGTAATGGCGTAAATTGCATAGTATTGTCCATGGACATATGATGAACGACTCGCGGGAGGACACGTGGCGAGTGAGGTGCATACTACTACCGGTCACTGGGCTTCCTACCACTATCACTAGGACCCTTACCCTTATTATCCTTGGTGGCATTTTTACCTATTTATAGAAAATACAGTTCACATATAATATATTTGAAAAGCGCAATTCTCATGAATACATATTCATTAACTCATTCAATAGATGGTTCGTTAGTAAAATTACAAGACACAATTCTAATTAATACATATTCATTAACTCATTCAGTAAAGGTTGACTATTCTAAATCGTCAAGCTCGTCATCCATATCATCCTCATCATCTGATGTGATATTGTCCTCGGATCCAGAATCTTCATGATCTTCATGATCTTCATCAACTTGATTCCCTCAACCATTGTATCGTGCAAACTTGTAGTGTGTTCATCCGAATCACCTCACTAACTTCAACTTCATCAACTTGGTAAGCAACATCTTCCACTAGATCGTCGGCTTCAATATGACCCAATGGTTTTGTTTTTATTACAACACAACACCCTCGCTTACGTGGCACAAATGAAGGATAAGGAACATAATAAACTTGCCTAACAATATTTGACATTATGAAAGGGTCGTACTTTTGTACCTCCGGTCCATTTGATCATACCATTCACAATAAAACAAGACAACTTTATTTTGTGCCTCTAGTTGGATCATACCATTCACAATAAAACAAGACAATTTTATTTTCCGAGTCTAAGTAATTGTATACTAACTCGTAGATATGTTTAACAAAACCGTAGAAGTCATCTTCCCCGCCATCTGTAACTCCTTTCACAAAACACCACTGCTTATGGTCTTTTTCCTTCGCTCATTCATGAGTATGAAATTTATATCCGTCACAAAGTATGTGTCCATGTATTCACGCTTTGACGAGGGCCATTGGACAAGTTTTTCAAATGGAGTATTTCTGGAGTCGGTGCAACAACTCTATACAATTTCTCCTTGAACCATGGTGGAAATTGGGCATGAATGACACCGGATGTTGATTGTATACCGGTACTATCAAAATAGGCGTTGTTAAATTCCCTAAAAAGAAACACACTTTAAGTTTCAAGGTAATCAATTTAATATTCACACTGTAAAGAAAATTAAAAAGTTGGATTATACTTACTCAAGATATGGTTTAACTTCAATGCAGTTGATCAAGACATGAACATGTGCAGATTGCATTTCTTGTTGGGTTAACCAATGCTCACCCTTCTTTCCAGATGGACGACCTGGAACCCCGAAGACTGATAAGGTGTACTGACTTCTTTCGATAACATTTACAGGATTCCTTATGACTCTTGGAGTTAACATCAAGTGCTTGAAATAGTGACTGCAAACTCATTATCATAAAACAACATGCAACCATTAATGCAACAATCAATCTTTCTTCGTTAAACCCAACTCGACACCAACTTCTTTGCATCATAGAAACTCGGCAAGTTGTCCTTTGTTGCGTTGAGTCCAACATCATTTTTGAAGTGCTCCAAACACCGATCAGAACATTCCAATTTGACTTGGCCAATAATCTCACACACATTGATAGCTTTGAGTCGACGACCCATCAAACAACGTATTCATCTCATTCAACAACCGATAAAATCTTTGTGCTTCCTCATTCGGCAACTCTTCCCGTCAAAATCTTGGGTTGATCATAGGTCACGTTAACACAAAAGCGCCCTCAACCATGTCACCTATCGATTAAAGTTTTCCGAAATTCCATAGGTGGTTGCATGTCGACTACTTGAAGCATTTGTGTTGCTAGTCTCGCACAAGTATTACACGATAGTGTTTCACCATTATATGTCCAACCCAATAATTTTCAATGAAACCTTTTCTATGCAAATGACGATTATTTCCTCGGGTCACTAATTATATATCTACATCCACATTTAAGACAAGGACACCTAACTCCTCCTTCACTTCGACAACGTTCCTGAGCAAACGCCCACGTGATAAAACCATTAACTCCGTCTATAAAATTGGGTTTAAGTGTGCGTCTTCCTGGATATAGTCTATCGTACATCCAACTACGATAATACCTATAATATTCCATTTACTGCAAATTTATATAATCAAAATCTTTTTAATTAGAAATATTAAATAATCAACTTACTAATAATCCTAAACATATTGTTATTGTTCTTATTACTACTAAAAATATACTATGTATATTAATTAAACATAAACATATTCTTTTATTTAAAGTATTTTTAATATATAATTTTTTTTATTATATTCTATTAAATATACTATTAATATAGTCTATTAAATTCATTATTAAATTTATTAACATTCTATATGCTATTTAAATATTTTTTATTAACATATAATACAATTTTATTATAATTGTTTTAAAAATAAACTATTATATATTTGTTTTAAAAAAATATATTAACATCAAATAATATTATTATAGTCTATTAAAAACATATTGTTATTGTTCTTATTACTACTAAAAATATACTATGTATACTATTAATTAAACATAAACATTTTTTTTTAAAAGTATTTTTAATATATAAATTTTTTATTATATACTATTTAATATACTATTAATATAGTCTATTAAATTCATTATTAAATTTATTAACATTCTATATGCTATTTAAATATTTTTATTAACATATAATACAATTTTATTATAATTGTTAATTTTCAAAATATAGTATTATATTTGTTTTAAAAAAATATATTAACATCAAATATATAATGTTTTTTACCATATTATACTATTTTTGATTATATTATACTATTTTTTATATATACATAATTAAAATAACATTAAATATATATATTTTTAATTACAATACATATTAAAACAGTTTTCAAAATATATTAAAACATTATATTTTTATTAAAACTGTTTTGATTAAATATATACATATTAAAATAGTTTTTTAAATATATTTTTATTCAATACAAAAAATTAAATTCAAAAATTATATCTTCTATTCTTCAAAAATCCTAATATAAAAAATCCTACTAATTAATATTTATAAAAAATCCTATAAAAAGTCATATTCCTCATAAATTATATCTTTACATAATACTTATTCTACTAATTAATAGCAAATATAAAAAATCCTAATATATCTTATATTCTTCAATAATCCTAAAAAATTCTAAAAAATCCTAATAACTTCAAAAATTATACCAAATATAAAAAACAAAAATAGCAAAAAATACCTCTAATCTTCAAACTCCTTCAACTTCTAGTCCAATATATCTTCTTCTCCAACCTTCTATTCAAATCAAACAAAAATTAACATACATTACAAACCAAATAATACAAAAAATAACCATATCAACAAAATAAAAACAAAGTTAAATTATATTTACCGGAAGAAATAAAATTGAACAACGGATATTGTCGGTTGAGGAGGCAAAATGGAGGAAGAAGAAAGGTGTGGGTGGTTTGGAGAAGGAAGAACAATGGTGTTTTTTTAGAGGAATGGGTAATGGGTGTAGAGGAAGAAGAAGGATCGTTCTTCTGTTTTCTAAAACAAACACTCTGAGTTATTGAAACGTGATTTTAATTGAACTTATAACATAGTAGCGACGGAAATTCGCAACGTGCCACGCGAATTTCACGCAACAAGCCCAACGGTTATAATCTCTCTCTCAACCGCCACATTCGACTTTCATTTATGTTAAATGTTGCGACGTGAAAACACGTCGCAACTTACTTTTCCAAAATTTCAAATTTCCCACCATCCGAACGTTAGACAACTTTATTTATTTTAAATTATATTTTTGTTTGCCACATGGCTTCCACGCCGCAACTTGTTTTACTTTTTTGAACACCACATCAACGCCATTAAGTTAATTAATAAAATATGTTGCCACGTGATTATCACGTCATGGCTTTTTAGCCACATGATAATCACGTGGCAAAATCACGTGGGGTACAATATTTCTTGTAGTGCAACTTTTGACTTTTGGTCAATTCTTGAATTTTCTTGATGAATCATGACCAACCCTTGATCAAATGATGAATATGACCTTAAAATCTTGATGTTGACTAAAAATTATGAAGTTTGACCGTATATTGACCACATTTGACTTTTATCTAATATAACCGATTTTCATTCATTGAGCAAATTGACTAAGCAAACTTGAGGTATGAGGCTTGAAACTTGACATGGTGGTACTTTGAAGCATATTAAGAGACATGATATTCACTTGAGCCATTATAAACCATCTTTGTCTTTGAGAGAAGCAAAACCCTAGTTGTGGATTAATTGCTTAGAGATGGCTTGTCGACCAACCCTTGAATAGTTCTTGAGTATGGAGATATATCTTTATCTCAAAAATATGAGGACAAATTTTGGAGTATAACAAAATCCATGATATGAAACACGTATAAAATTGATAGTGTTAGCTTTAGTAGTCGCTAAAGGTAATTATGATTCTACTCACTACATCATTTTGCTTCGACGACAACGCCAATTTTTTGGGTGGTACAAAGACCGTTCTCGTAGAATATTATAGGCAATAAATTTTATATTATGTTGTAGTGGCCTGTATATTTGTAAATATTATACAACGGGTGAAAGCCATTCTCGTAGAAATAAAAAGAAACCGTTTTTTATCAACGTTTCTAACAATGGGTTTTACCGTTTTCATATTATTTTTGAATATTTTAATAAAATATTTATATATGACAACCGTTATCATCAGTTTTTTTATCATCGTTTTTAATGCATTGAACATGCGTGTCTAACATAGCCATTTGTCAAAAAAAATTACTATTAAATTAACACATCTAAGATAGCGCTTAGTTAAAAAACGCTATTAAATACTACTGTTAAATGCTATGTTAGTGCTTTTTTAAAAACCGCTACCAAAATAGAGTTTAATAGAGGTTATGAAGTGATGTCATAGTTGGTGAACCTATAAAATGGAGATTTAATAGTGCATTAGAGCATTTATAAAGTATAAAAAAACGCAATTAAACATCCTTATGGGCATAATACTACCACGAGTGCCACAAAAAATCCCATCCTTTGGAATAACAATTGGCAGCATGGAAATTGTTAACCCATTGTGTGGTGGTTGTGATGCTGGTAGTGTGATTGAGCTTGTTTTCTAGTTCCCTTTGTGTTGGTTATGGGCTTTACCTCTTTTTAGGTATAGGATATTGGGACTTTGTTTTCTATGTGGATTGTTTTGCATTTGTTTTTCTTGTTTTTCTTTTTTCCATTTATTTAATATATGTAAGCTTGTTTGGTGTCTCTTGTACCTATTTTTGAAAAACTAGAACAAATCCTAAATAGGACTGAAAAATCAAAGTAGATCAAAAACTAATAATTATAACTCAAATACTCACACTACAAGAAATATACTCCCCAACGACATATATTAGCGACGTGGTTATCACGTGAGTAAAAAAACTAGTTGCGACGTGATAACCACGTCACAACATATATTAATAATTAAAAAATGAAGACAGAAGAAAGTCAGAGGTTGTTTTTTTTTATTAAAAAAACTGCGACGTGATAGACACGTCGCTGCACATAAGAAAAAATTAATTTTAATTAAGTCTGGCACGTTTTGTTGGAGGGAGCTTAAATATTTTTTGAAATTTGGTAGTGACATGATAACCACGTCGCTACTTTTAAGGGGGGAAAATAATACTGAGTTGGAGTTGATTGATGACAGGGTGGCAGACTGTACAATTAAAGCTTTGTGCCGTTGAGACTGTAGCGACGCGAGTCTCACGTGGCAAGGTTGCGACGTGACATTCACGTCGCTACTTGGCATTTAAATTCCCAAATTATAACTCACCCGTTACACACCCAAGCCATTTGGTTTGTTTAAGTTTCTTCATCTTCTTCCTCTCCCTTTCTTGCGCTCTACCTCCTCCAACCCAACTCCATTGTTACAAAAAAAATTTTCTTTCATCCCAAATTATACTCAAGCAATCGTTGAAGAAGAACATATAAGGTAATTATATGTTGTTTAATTTTAATTTTACTTATTCGGTATTTATTATAGTGGTAAAAAATTTAATAAATTTTTTGTTTAAGTTGTAGAAGTTTGAAGAAGAACATCAAGAAAGATTTTTAGAAGAAGAAGAAAATTAAGTGAAGAATATAGAGGTATTTATGCATTTTTTTATTTTTATTTTATATGTATTATAGGTTAGTATTCTATGTATTATGTTTATTTGAATTAAAAATACATTTTACTTAATTTTAGTTTTAGGTTAGTATTATAGGTTAATATTTAAAATGAATTTAAAATTATAGGTTAGTATTATAGGTTAATTTTAGTTTTAGTTTTAGTAAAATAAGATTTTTTTAAAAACAAAAATTGTAAATATAAAAAATTCTGCTAATATTAACACATAAATTTAAAAACAAATTTAAAAACAATAATTTATATTATATTTATTATAGTAGTTTTAGTTTTTTATTTATATGTTAAAAATATGAAAAAAAAATTATATATTAAAATAATAATTTATAAAATACATAATTTAAAAGAGTATATATATAATAAAAAGTATATATGTTACATTATTGTTTTTAATATTATTGTTGTATATATAATAAAAAGTAAATATGTTATATTATTGTTATATAATAAAAAATTGTATATTTTACATTTGAATATTTATTTATATGTTAGTATATATATATATAAAAGCAAAATTTATATTTATTTATAGTTGTTAAAGTTAAAATTAATAGTTAATTAAACAAAATTAATATTTTTAAGAATAGTAATTAAATAGTATACGTTTAAGAATAATATTATATAGTTGATTAATATCTCTAATGAAAAAGACAATGATTGTATAAATGTGCGGATGGAATATTATCGGTATTATCGTAGTTAGATGTACGATAGAACAAATCCAGGAAGAAGTGGACTTAAACCCAATTTTATAGTAGGAGTTGATGGGTTTATTAAGTGGGCGTTTGCTCAGGAGTGTTGTCGAAGCGAAGGAGGGGTTAGGTGTCCCTCTTAAATGTGAATGTAGACCAATAATTAGTGACCGAGGAAGTAACATGTCATCGCATAGAAGGGATTCATTGAAAATTATTGGGTTTGGACGATAATGGTGAAGAACTACCGGTAATGTACCGAGACTAGCAACACGCATGCTTCAAGTAGTCGACGGTTATGGAGTATGAGGAGAACTTTAATTTGATCGGTGACATGGTTGAGGATGCTTTTGGTGTGAACGTGACATATGATGAACCCGAGATTTTGACGGGAAGAGTTGCCGAATGAGGAAGCGCAAAGATTTTATCATTGTTGAATGAGATGAATACCGTTGTTTGAGGGGTCGCGACTCAAAGCTATCAATGTGTGTGAGATTATTCGTCAAGTCAAATTGGAATGTTTCGATCAATGTCGGAACATTTTGCAAAATGATGTTGGACTCCACCGCTACGAAAGACAACTTGCCTACAAGTTATTATGATGCAAAGAAGTGGGTGTCGAAGTTGAGTTTAAAAGTAAGAAAGATTGATTGTTGCATTAACGGTTGCATGTTGTTTTATGACAATGAGTTTGGTACTCAAGATGGATCGTTAGAGGAGTGTAAGTTTTGTAATAGTCCAAGATATCAAGTTCGCAGTAGAGCCGCTAACGCAAAAGCGTGTAGCAGAAAATCCATGTTTTATCTTCCTATAATACCAAGGTTAAAAGAATGTTTGCTTGATGTGCAAGTCAAATGACATGGCATCATACAAACCAAACAAGTTCGCACTATGCGACATCCATCCGATAGTGAGGCATGGAAGCACTTTGATCGGACACATCAGTTTTGTTGCGTAACCTAGAAATGTCGCTTGGATTATGCTCGATGGTTTTGCCCCATATACGTGCAAGCGTCGGGAAGTGCATATTCTTGTTGGCCAGTTATTGTAACCCCTTACAACCTCCCTCCTGAGATGTGCATGACAAAACCATACATGTTTTTGACGTGCGTTATTCCAGGCCCGCAAGTCCAAAAGTCGGAATTGATGTGTACTTACAACCTTTAATTGATGATTTGAGAGGTTGTGGATTGAGAATGGGCTTATGATATATCCCGTAAACAGAACATTACATTGCGAGCTTCCTTGATGTGGACCGTTAATGACTTTCCAGCATATGGCATGTTGTCTGGTTGAGGTATGCATGGAAAAATGGGTTGTCCGCATAGCATGGGATACACCAGAGCATTTACGTTGGATAAAGGTGGAAAAAGCTCGTGGTTTGACTGTCACCGCAGATTCCTACCAGCAAATCATCCATATAGAAGAAACAAGACAAATTTTAAAAACGATGTACGAGAGAAAGATTTGCCTCCGCCTCGATTTCCACCAGGGGTTATATGGAACCAAGTTTGTGAACTACCAAAATTTACAGATACTGGCAAAGCATGCCGAATTGAAGGATACAGTGTCACCCACAATTGGACAAAAAGAAGTATATTTTGGGACCTTCCGTATTGGAAAGATAATTTGTTGTGCCATAATCTTGATGTTATGCATATTGAGAAGAATTTTTTTGATAATGTATTTAACACAGTGATGGATGTGACAGGAAAAACAAAAGATAATGAGAAGGCCAGACAAGACATGGGAATTTGGTGTAACCGAAGAGAGTTGGAGTTGAAGCCTCAACCGAATGGAAAATTATTAAAACCCAAGGCTTGTTTCAGTCTGACTTCCCAAGAAGCTAAAGCGGTTTGTCGATGGTTAAAAGAATTGAGAATGCCCGATGGGTATTCATCAAATTTAGCAAGGTGTGTTGATCCTAAAACTGGAAAATTACAGGGTTTTGTCCCATTACTCTCCTCCCATACGTTCCCGTCTGGGGTACCTGCATCTTTTGTGCCACCTGGAGGCCCCGATTTCCTTTTCCCACCGACTCAGATGCCATCATCCTTCCAGCATACAGGAGGATCTAGTTTTCCTTTCACATCGACTCAGATGCCTTCATCTTTCTAGCAGACTGGATCCAGTTTTTCATTCGTACAGACTGGTGTCCCCTCATCCTTCCAGCGGGCAGGAGGACCCGGTTTTCCATTTCTATAGACTGGCGTGCCTTCATCATTCCAGCAGACGGGGGGACCCGTTTTTTCATATCCCACATAGATGTCTTCATCCTTCCAGCAGGCGGGAGGATCCAGCAGCCCACATTCCACACATACTGGAGGATCCAGCAGTCCACGTCCGACATAGGCTGGACAATCCCCTACTCCACGTCCCACACAGGCTGGACGATCCCCCAGTCCACGTCCCACACAGGCTGGAGGATCCCGCGCCCCACGTCCTAGACGGACCAAAGGATCATGCACCCCACATCCCATACAGGCTGTAGGATCCAGCACCCCACGTCCTACACATGTACCTGCACGTGAGGCTGACGGTGATGCAGATATGGTAGTTGATGATATAGATGGAGATGATCTTCGTGGGAGAGATGATCCGAGTGAGATTCATGTCATTGACGGAAGGTTTTGGATTTGGCCCGAAGGAAGCAAGTAAGTTTCTTATATAAACTTTTCTTTAAGTACATATTCATTTTCATTTTTTGTATAAATTCATAATTAATATTGTTTATTCAAAATCTTGTTGTTTAGTTTTCTGATCGCCAAGGTTATTAATTATATAATTCAGCAGATGTATAAATCATTTTGGAGGAACTTTGGCGAGGTTACAAATAAAGAAGAATGGTTTAAAAAATTTAAGGTATTGTTATTTATTTAAGTTGTAAATTTAATATATTTTTTTTAGTATTGTTATTTAAGTGACATTTTCATGATAAGTACAATTAACTTTTTATTTTAATTTCATACAAAATTGCAGGAAAAATGTGTGTGGGATCCGTTGAATGAGAAAATTATGGAAAAAATCTATTATAGCAGAACCTCTAGAAGATTTTCTGATATAAAGCGGAGGGTTAGGGAGAATTATGAGCTTCATGGTATCCGTCCTAACTGGATAGGCGTAGAGGTTTTTGGCGAACTTCTTACATATTGGGGTTCACCATAATTCAAGGCTAAATCAGAAACTTTTAAGAAGATGAGGGCATCTGAAAAGGGGGGATGTGTCAATCTGTTGAATTAATCATGGAGCATGTCCGACGGATGGTAAAAATGACTAATTTTTTAAGTTATATTTTTATTCATAATATTTTTTACTAACTATTTTTAATTTTATTGTTTAGACTAAGGAGTTGGGGAGACCACCATTGATTATTGAGTTGATTACGAGGACTCGGACAAAGAAATCGGGAGGTTTTGTCGATTTACGAGATCTTTGTGTTATTTAATTTATGTTTTTTAAAATTTAATAACAACATTTGTGACGTTATTTTCACGTGGCAATCTATAATTTGTGGCGTGATTATCATGTGACAACTGATAAATTGCCACGTGAAAATCATGTGGCAATTCATAAGTTGATGTGTGAAAATCACGTGATAATTTTTTAATATATTTGAATTTAGTATAATTTAATATATACATGTAGTAATTTAGTATAATTTTATATATATATATATATATATATATATATATAATTTTTTAAATTTTATTATTTAATGTATGTGTAGGATGATTATCAGACATTGCTTGCACTTTTTCTGAAACACAATCCTCAATATAGGCCAGCAGAGGGGGAGCCGCTTAATGGTGATGTTGATTTCTATATTTGGAATGAAGTAGTTAATGGAAAAGGGCCTAACGGTTGTTTTTTTGCGGGTGGAAATTTGGTGGCCGGATTGAGAGTTGGTGATCGTAATCTGTTTCAACGACTTAGAGATGGAGAGGGAGGCTCACATCAATCGAATCTAACACAGGATCAACTTGAAACAGTGAGACAATTGGCGGCAAGTGAAGTGAGACGCGAAATGGAGGCCCAAATGACGACAATGAGGCAAGAGCAGGAGCAGCAGTTGGAGATCATGCGGAAGAGGCAATCTGATATGGAGGAGCAGATGAGGCGGTTTTATGCAAGGTGGTGGAAATCAAAATGTTCCGATACAGTAGGATAATGACGGAATTGATGATTTTGATCTTGATAATTATCCGGGTGAAGATGCCCCGTGAAAACATTTTATTTATTTTGTTTTTGAATTTGCATTTATGTAAGATATTTATTTTTATCATTTTAAATTATTAAATTATATAACATTTTATTATATGAATTTATTTTATAAAATTTTATTATTCGAATATATAATAAATAATATTATTATAATAATTTTAATATATAAATTTTATTATATACGTTTTATTATATAAATTTTATTATATGAACTTTATTATTTAAATTTTATTATATAAATTTTATTATATAAATTTTATTATATAAATTTTGTTATTTAAATTTTATTATTTAAATTTTATTATATAAATTTTATTATATTATATAAATTTTATTATATTATATAAATTAATTAATATAAAAAAGAATTAATAAATAATTTTTTAAAAAACAAAACATCACACGTAGCGACGTGAGAAGCATGTCACAACTTTGTGACATGCAACCCACGTCGCTAATAAAGCTGTTACATGTCTGTCATGTATGTTCCCTATACAAAGCTGTTGCGACGTGAATACCACGTCACAACTTTGTGACGTGGTATTCACGTCGCAACAAGTTTGCCACTTGTTCCCCAGCGACATAAATCACCACGTCGTTATTTTTTTTTTGTGACGTGATTTTGAGGTTTGCGTTATTTTCACGTGGTTAATGAATTTATTTTTTGTAGTGTCAAGCGTATTGTATATTAGGTTAATTGGCCATTTTTTTAATCACTACCTCATGACTTTGAAATAGGCATTTCATTTGTTAGGTTGAAAACCACTTCATGACACTTTTAACCTTTTGAAAAAAATTCCTAAGCTAAATTCTTCTAAAGTCAAAGATGTATGTAAATAGTGATTGAGTACATAATATTTGAAATGTCTGGTAGGAATTTCAATCTCAGCTTTAGGATGCGTGGGATACTACAAATAAATCTGAATTGTTCTCAAATATGTCATTTTGAGTCATACTTTTGAGTAACATCACTTTCACCAGTCTCAATTTTCAAATCAAGGGAACCTACCTAGCTTGTTTGTTTCCTTAGCAAAGTTATATTTAGTGGCCCCGCAGTACTTCTTTAGTGTCACATGGTTTTATAGTGTACCTATAAATAGGACATCTATGATGCCACTTCATCAATACAAAATACAACTTAAAATTAAGATATTTCCTTTTGAGTGTGATAACTAATAAGCCTTACTTTTCATTCAAAATAATGGATACAAGACTCAAATCTTCTTTTACATTCCTCACTTTTATTCTTCTCCTTTCCTTCTTTGTCTGTTTGGTTCCTTATGTATCAGAGGCTAGGCCATTGTTTAGTCCTTCACAAGGCAATGAAGGTGTCATTGGAGAGGTAAATGGAGTCTTTAGGATACTGAAAGGAGCTGGTCCATCTCCTGGTGTTGGACATGGGATTATTGGAGGGATGAAGAATTCTGGTCCAAGTTCCGGTGGAGTTGGACACAGGATTATTGGAGGAATGAAGGATTCTGGTCCAAGTTCTGGGGGAGTTGGACACAGGATTATTGGAGGAATGAAGGATTCTGGTCCAAGTTCTGGTGGCGTTGGACACAAATACACAATCAACAACAACAAACATTCATAAAGTTCATATTCCTTATGTTTTTATTTGCATAACACAAATTATAAAGCTAAGACTCATGACAAATACTTAGTATTACTATTATTCCATTTGAAATTAATTACAAATATTAATAGTCATTAATACTTGTTAGCTACTACTACTACTATTACCTGGTGATATATAATAGAAATCACTAAACTTGTTATTAATTGAAGATAATCGTGTAAAGAATGCGCAATGTAACATGGCTTTCATTTGATATATACAGATATAATTTATTACTTGTTGTAGATTTCTTTCTATTATTTTATTATTTTATATAAGCTTCTTTCTTGTTAATGCTAATACCAAATAAGGCACTAATATAATATTTCGCTCAATATTTGGTTTTGCTTTTCTCATACAAAATAAATTAAAATTACACTCACACCTCCATCAAAATATATTAAGATCGATGGAAATCCACCGATTATATACTCTATCTCACATGATGAAAGTATTACTACTTTTTGAACTCCAAAATATTAGTGCACCACCTATCATAAACACATAGCTAGTTGTGGATTTTCAATCCTCAGCATCACTACACACTACAACAAATAACACTTTTATGACAAAACTTACGCATCACATAAAAAACTTTTTTGTAAACAAAGATGCGCCGTTTTTTTTTGGAAAAATAAAACCATATATTCCATTGATTTTACTAAAAACTGAGGGGTTAACTATTTAGAGGACATGCCTTCGAATTCCAACAACTATATTTTAACATATTATAATTTTTAGAATTTTTTATGACTTATTACCTCGTTTTTGTGAAAATCGAGGGGTAAATTTAATTAGAGGGACGCGTCTTCGAATCCATGCAACTGCATTTTATCACTTTTTAATTTTTATAAAAAATTTTATGAGATATTGCCTCAGTTTTGTTGAAAATCGAGGGGTTAAGTAGCACATTTTTTAATTTTATTATTTATGACAAATTTGATGAAATAATTAAGTAACGAATCTTTGTCGTCAATTTACAAAGTAACAATTGTCAAGATATTGCCAATGTGGAGTCACACTTGAGGGGAAGTATTAGAATAATAATGCATGTGTGAGTTAATAAGGAAATAATTCCACATTGAATAAGAACGTGGAGACTTAAGCATATATAAATGGGAGAGCACACTTACCAACTCATCAATCCACATGAAACATTAGTGATTCGCATAAACTCTCACTAGTAAATCAAACGTGAATGGCACAACTATTCATCTTGAATGCAAAGTGCTAAAATCTAAACTTAATATATTCACAACAATGACAATGAAAACAAGAGCAGGAAAATATTTCAAGGTTGGTTTCTTAATATTTAATATTTTCTCTAGTTAGGAAAGCATAAAAGTATAACTTATTAATGTCAGTTGTAGTTGTATCAAGTAAAATGATTAATATTGTTGTTGTTCTTGTTATTGAAATTTAGTATTTAACAATTCTATTAATTTTGTTTATTTGCTTGTATTTTTGTTGTTGTTGCTATTGATGTTGAGATTTAATATTTAAAGAATCAATAAATTTAGTTCTTGTTGTTATTGTTGTTGTTGTTTTTATTGTTGAGATTTCATGTGTAAGAATTCTACTTGATTTTGTTTTTTGTCTTTGTTATTGATGATGAAGATTTAGAATTTGTCAATAAATTTGATGCTTTGCAGATTAAAACGAGAAAAAATAGGTCAATTGTTTTTTGTAAACAGGACTTTATCCCTCGGTTATTGTTAAAATTCGAGGTAAAAAATAGCGCAGTTTTGAAATTTCAAAAAATACGGTAGCTAGTGATCAAACCCATGACCAATGCTAATTTACCCTCGATTTTTGAATAATTGAGAGAAAAGTGGTGAGTTTTACTGTCGCCCCTTCATTACCTCACTTGTGTTACCGAGATTATATCATTTTTCGCGTCTGACAATACAAGTGTTATTTGTAGTAGTGACACCAACTTGAATCGATATATCCTACTAACTTGTATTTTTTTCCTTTATCGACTACAGGAAATAAAATGCCATAATTAAGAGTTCCTTTGAGGTACCTTAGTATCCTCTTCGTTGCTGCTAGATGTGATACCTTTGACTTCATCATGAATCTACTTATCATATCTACAATGTACGCTAAGTCAGGCCTTGTGTGACCAAGGTACCTTAATGATCCAATGAGTCTTCTATATTGGGATGGTTCGACATCATCTTTATTTGAATCTTTTGATAGTTACAATCTTGGTTCAACTGGTGTCGAAGTTGAGTTGCATTCTTCCATCTCAAATCTCTTGAGAATTTCACATGCATATCGTCTTTGATGCATCATCGAACCTATACTACTCTTGTAGAATTCGGTGTCAAGGAAATATGAAATGTCGCCCATATCAAACATTTTGAATTCCTGGCTAAAACCACCTTTTAAGTCTTCGATCTCTTTCTTGCAGTTATTTGTTATCAATAAGTCATTGTAATAGAGACGATATAAGAAATTCACTTTTACTTCTTCTTACATATATTTCATACTCAGTTGTTCACTTAACAAATTTCTTCTCCCTTAGAAAGCTATCTATTATCTTATTCTAAGCTCTTGGAGCATATCTAAGTCCATACATGACTTTATGCAACTTGTAGACTTTTCTTTTTTCACCATGCTTTACAAACTCAACTGGTTATGCAACATAAACTTCTTCGTCTAAGGGTCTATTTAGGAATAAAAATTACACGTCCATTTGACATTTATGTCAACTATTCATTTATGCTAGACCAATAACTAACCTAATTATTTTGATTCTAACGACAGGTGCAAAAACTTCATCAAAGTTGATTTCTTATTTCTTAAGAAATCCTTTCACCACAAGTCATGCCTTGTGTCGAGTTACCTCATCTTTGGGATTCAACTTCAACTTGTATACCCACCTGAAATTAATTTCCTTCTTTCCTTGAGGTAATTCAAAAGTTACTAGTTGTTTTTGACTTTAATGACTTCAATTCCTCATTCACTGTTTTCACCCATTTCGAATCCTCCAATGCCTCAGTTGTAATGAATGGTTGAATATATACATAGAAAGCATAGTGTACCATCTCACCTTCATTATTGACTACATTATCTTATGTGATCACACAATCTTGCAACTTTGCAGGCAGGTACCTGCATGACCTCTCACTTCTCCATGTCCAGCTTCTCTTTCGACTTCAGTGGTTGGTTCTTCACATAAGATTCTCGCCGAATATTTCTTGACTTTTTCTGTCTAATCTCATTCCTTAAGCTCTTCTATGATATCATCCCTATTGATCACCACTTTCTTGTTGATTGGGTCGAACAACTTGTAACCTCCAATCGAATGATATTCCACTAGGATCATCTGACTCAACTTGTCATCAAGTTTTCTTCTCAATTCTGGAGCGTGCCTACGTGCTATAGATCTAAATACTTTCATATGACTCAAGCTAGGCTTGACACGAGACCAATATTCTTCTGTTGTGACTTCTTCTAACTTCTTAGTCGTACATTTGTTCAAAATGTATGTTGTAGTCGACACAACTTCACCCCAAAACTCTTTAGGTAAATGTTTGACTTTCAACATACTTCTCACCATATTCATCATGGTTCTATTCTTCCTTTCTACATTTCCATTTTGTTATGGATTGTAGGGTTGCACCACCTCATGTGTAATCCATTCTTTCTCACATAACATGTCGAATTCTTTCGACACATATTCTCCACCACCACCAGTTCTCAAAATCTTGAGCGTTTGACCATTTTGTCTTTCGGCTATATATTTGAACTTGTAAAATACCTTGATTACTTTTCATTTCTTCTTGATCACGTAAGTCCATAGTTTCGACTGAAATCATCTATGAATATGACAAATTACTTGTTACCTCCAGTCAAATCCACCTAGATAGGACCACATACATCAGATTATATGATTTCGAGAATAACCTTCGACTTGGTTCCTGCATCCTGGTTGAATATGTTCTTGTATTGCTTAGTCTGCCCACATTCCTCACACACCTCGTTTGTAATGTTGATTTCTGGCAATCCTGAAACCATATTTCTTCTTTTTAAATCTCTGGTTTCTTTGAAGTTGATATGGCCTAGTCGATAATGGCATATCTACTCATCCCAACTAGATGCAGTTGCAAGGCCCTTATGCTCCATCACACTAAGTTCAATCTTGAAGGTTATATCCTGAGACACGGGAGCCTTCAAGATTAACCTTCCATTTGCGTCGAAAACCCTCATCATATTTTCTTCGATTGACATTTTATAATTCTTTTCTACCAAGTGCTTGTGCTAAATAAGTTTCTCTTCATGCCTGGTATGTACACCACATTGGAAATTGCTGACCTCTTGTCATCTTTCTTCCTATAAGGATATCGTCAATACCTTTAATTGCTAGAGTATTGTCATTTGAAAATTTTACCATGTTCTTCATTTAGGGCTTTATGTTGACAAACCAATTTTTCTTTCTAGACATGTGTGAAGAGCATCTTGAATTAAAGTACCATTGTTCCTTGAATTTCTCTTTATTTGTTGTTGTGACCACCAGCATCATCTCTTATTCTTCTTCATGTTTTGCAAACTTTACACCACTTTCTTGATTCTTTTGTTTTCCTGGATAATCACTATAATAATGATCATACTTTTGACAATTGAAACACTAAATGTGACTTTTGCGGATTTTGACCACCATCTCTTCTTCTACCTCCAACACACCACCTCTTTGGTTGCCTCTATATATATATATATATATATATATATAAGATAGAAATTCAAAACCATTACTTCATTCGTTTCAAAATGATTGTTATTTAAGTTTTTTTTACAAGGATTAAAGATTACAATAATGTTATAAAATATTATATTTTACAAAATTAACCTTATTAATAAATTAGAAATTGTGTCTAAACGAACAAATAAATGACACACTTATAAAAATAATAATTATTACTATCTTGAAAAGTAAAAATGACAATTATTTTAAAATAAATTTTATTCATTAAAACAACCATCATTTTAAAACGGAAAAGTCACAAGTATTACATTATATATTTTTAAGGAGAAACAAACACATATTTAGAAAGGATTTAAGTTCTATTATGTAGGAAATTCCCTCATTAGCCATATTAATAAAGGAATATACTAATTTTGGATTGATTTCCACATTCCCAAGTTAGAAATTAGCACACTACAAAAATCAGTGTCTACCTTGATCCACTGCAGTCACTACTTGGTGCAGTCATGCATGTCTTAGCCATTAGATACATTAATTAACATATCATGGCCCTATATTTATTTTGCATAAAAAGTAAGTAAAATTACAAGTTGGAGAGATAGAGAGAGGTGAATGCAGAGAATCTAAATTCAAAAATCAGTCCATTGCATACAGCACACCTAGATTGATGGATTACTTTACGTTGTGTATTAGTCAATGGGGTTACTTGCACCAACTAAATCAATAGATTTCATTTCAACATAAGTAAATACTGAACACTAAATCATTTTACTAAAGATTTGAACAATTATTTAGGACAATAGCCAGGCATTTGAAATTTGTTAGGTTAAAAGACATCTCACACGACATTTATTTATAGAAAAAATTGGTAAACTTTATTCAATTCCTTTAAGGTCAAAATAATGAAATATATCTTTCAATGTATGTAAATAGTAATTGAGTTCTTTATGTTACAAGTTAATCTGAATTCTGTTCAGATATGTCATTTCAAGAACTGTTTACTTATTAGTAGCATCACTTTCATACGTACCAATTTTCTTCAAATCAAAAGAACGTGTGCCTTGTGTGTTTCCTTAGCCAACGTATTAGTCACATGCTTTTAAAATGTACAAGTTTTTTTTATAGTTTTCTGAACCTATAAATAGGACCTCTCCATCATGTTATTTCGGCAATACAATTCAAATTAAATAATACTAGTAGGCTTTGATATTTATTCAACATAATGGATACAAAACTCAAATACTCTCTTACTTTCCTCACTTTTATTCTTCTTATTTCCTTCTTTGTATCTTTGGCTTCTAAGGTATCAGAAGCTAGGCCATTGCTGAGTCCACTACAAGGCAAAGATAGTGTCACTGGAGAGGTAAATGGAGTGTTCAGGACATTGAAGGGAGATGGTCCATCACCTGGAGTTGGACATAGGATAATTGGAGGGATAAAGTATTCTGGTCCAAGTTCTGGTGGTGTTGGACACAAGTTGATTGGAGGGATGAAGGATTCTGGTCCTAGTCCTGGTGAAGGACACTAGTATGAAACCAACAATAACAACCACTCATAAAGTTCACACTCCTTTTGCTTTTATTTGCATAACACTAATTATATGTTATAATTCGTGAAAAATATTTAGTATTAGTCCATTTGATATATAATAGTATCGCTACACATGTTACTAATAGAAGATAATGGTGAAAAGATGCACATTGTAATATGGATTTGATATGACATATATCGATATAATTTGTTACTCTTGTTGTCGATTATTTTCTTTCTTGTTAGTGATATACAAAATAATGGCAGAATATCATGTTTCACTCAACTTTTGATTGTGCATCTCTCGTCAAAAAAGAAAATAAATTAGTTTTGCTTACAATTATTTTTTCATAGCAGCATACTATAATCGCTAATATTTTATACTTAATTTTTAAATTCTAGTTTCATGTTCAAAATAATGTTAATTATAGTTTTACAAAATTATTATAAAATTTATTAATCTCTTTAATATATACAGATAACTTTAAAATGACAATCGGATTGATTTTTTATAAATAAAATGTATTTAAGAGAGTTCAAGAGATATTCTAACTCAATACAATGATAGTCGGAGCAGATAAGCGTGTTTGTGGTACAGTTTTGATAGTTTTTGACGTGAAAAATCATCTGAATTACGAGATAAAAATTGTGTAGGTCGGTTCGGTTCTGTTGACTTTTATAAATAAAATTGAATCAAACTAAAACAAACCAATACGGTTTGAATTGGTTCAATTTTAAAATTAAAAAAAATCATTGAGCCATACATACATATATCGACCACAACATAACTTTGTATTTAATCATTTATGTTTTATCAAATAACAACAAAATTTATCATATTTGGACAACAACTTTCTATTTAATTAATATATAAAAATAAGATTAGAGAGAAGTGGAATAAAAATTATAAAATAATAGCATAAAATAATATCAAAAATATTATAATGAAACAAAAAGAACATAGGAGATGAAAGATTAGAGAAGACATCAAACATGTCAAGAGCATTTTACATCCAACAAATCTGCCAGGACCATTTAAGAAAGAAACCTATATACATATTTTGGGCAAAATACACATGCACTACAACAAATAATACATTTCATGACAGAGTTTTCATATCCAACATGCTAAAAAATGAGAGAATGTGTCCTGGGAACGCAATGCTTGATTTTATTAATAAGATAATAAACATGTTACCTCAATGTTATAAAAAACTGAGGTAACACAACTATATAACACATTCTTTAATCCATAAAATAATTATAAACTTGTTATCTTGTTAGGAACTATAACATCATCAAAGCAACTACAACAACACAAACAAATAAAACTACTCAAAAAATTCAAACTTCTCAATCCACTCAACTACAACATCACCCCTAACCATCCATAACTTATTAAAAAGTTCAAAAAGAACTCTTCCATAAGGTATGAGGAAAGTCTTTTTCTACCGAGAAGTCTCTATTATTTTCTTCAAGAAGTTGAAAATGGTAAGAGGAAGATTAACTCTCGTGTTGTAGGTGAGGAATAACAAGAGATGCTTCTCATATCAAGTAAGCTCTTCCATGTCTTTCTCTCTCGGGCGGAGATTTGACACTAGAAGTTGAAACCAAAATTTTAGAATAGAGCGTAGAGAAGCAGGACTAGCGAGATTGTTTTTGTTGGCATAAAGTAGGTAAAGGTCGTTTTCATAGACATGGTTTTTTCATAATGTTCGACACAACTACCAAACTCCTCATAGTTGATTGTCAAAGCAATCAGTGATGGAGTAATGAAAAAATGATCGTTATTGACATATGACTGAATGATTTCTTTATCACCAACTAACACAATGGACGCATTCATCCAGGACTCTTTAAAAATGTTAGTGTATATGGGGACATGTATAATATTAAATTAGCCACTAAAATTTTGTTTGTTAACAGCTTTCCTCAATGTTTTTTCTAATTTGAAATCATTGAAGTTAACATACTTTTTTTTGATAACAAACAACAGATTTGCATCCATTGTTGATAAGTTTGTAACAAGGAAACAGAGAGTTTTTAATGAGAAGTTGAAAATAGGAAAAGGCTTTGAATCAATGAGTTGGTAATTAGACGTTTAAATATCTCAAAAGTCTCTTTGATAATCCAAAAGAGACGTTACGAATTTAAAATAAGATGACCGCTGATATTCTAGTGATAACCTAAAAGAGACTTTTCCAATGCATTAGCACCACATGTTGTTCTAAATTCTATATTAATTGTATTTTTTAATTGTAAATTAAATGTTCTAACCCGTTAGTTTTCTTACAAAACCGAGGGAAACTCTAGCGTTAAAATTGGAACCTCTATTTAATTGTACTTTTCATTTTTAAGTTAAAATGTTATAACACGTTGATTTTCCTTAAAAAAACTACATAAAATTTAACGTTAAAATTGGCAATTTAACTAATCCTTAATCAAATCCTTACTGTCCATTTCATGACAAACAACGCTCAAGACATTACCATTAATGATCCGTGTGAAACATAAAAAACCTCCACTATAAAAGCACATTGAATATCAAGACTCATGTCTCTCAAGCATTGTAATGTCATGAAGCGTTTTAGGTTTGCAAGAGCAGAAAATTATTTGGGTTTAAGGTTTGTGTTCTCAAATATTTATTTGAGCAAAAGATTATTTATTTATCTAACCATATTTTGTGACTAATTTTTTTTTTTGTTCATATCATAAACAAATCAGTGAAAAAGCGATTGAAGATCTCCTTGCACACAACATTTGATCTACCCTTTCATTATATGATTTGAAGATCTAAAATCTAGATCTTCAACGTAATGATTAAAGATCTCCTTGCATCCATCATTTGATCTACCCTAAAATTATATGATTTGAAGATCTGAAATCTAGATCCTGTGTAAAAAAAAAAAAAAGAAATATTATGCGTAAAATATGTAACAATTTTTATTCTAAAAAAAATGATCACCCCTCGGTTTTATTTGAAACGAGATAAAAACGCTAGTTTTTGTAAATAATAAAAATGCATACATTGTGGATCGAACTCATGCGCTATTAAAATACTTCTCAATATTTTAAACACAGAGGTGATAAGTCCATACTTTTATGACGACTTTATTTATCTCTCTTCATGTGCCGAGAAAAAATACATTTTGTGTCTGATATTAGATGCGTTATTTGTAGCAATGATATTCAACAAAGCATAAAAAATTCCAAGAGCATTTCATAATACAAAAATATATTGTTTATAACCAATCCAAAATGACACACATACATTAACATCATACTAATCTAGCTTACTGGACAATCACCCAAGAGAAATTAGTTTAAATCATAAGTAATATAGGAAGCAACTGACACGGCGTGAATGAATATCATATATATCTTCGTGTGTAAATGGTATCACGTTCCTCAACACCTACAATTTAACAAATACAATAAATTATATTAACAAATAACAATAAAATTAAACTTCCATTCTTCAAAATAACAACAAGAACAACCTATATATTTGACCAATAACAATATTAATTTAACAAACAAATAAATTGCATGCACATAGATAAAGTGATTAACTTAGTCTATAAACCCTAATGTCTTCAGAGACAATATGCAACATATATTTTATAACTTAATATCCACCTGCATAATTGTTTCTCGGTCTCCACTTCTACAAATAACTTATACATAGTGATTAATACCTACAAAGAACAAGTAATACATCAAAGAAAATATAAAGAATATCGCAAATAATACCACTTACTTTTGAGAAAATGAATTTTGACTTTTATTTTTTAAACCATGACGCACAAGATTGTATCTCTTCGTAGCTCTACATGTTGTTAAAAATTAAACATAAAAAAATTATTTAAAAAAAAGGTAAAATTTTAGTATTCAAGACTACAGTTTAAAAAGCATAGCATAATGTGAGATATTGGATCGAACTCTATTGGGTCGAACGTAGTATCTTGGCTCGACGGTTCGACAGAGTTTAGCATGCAGTCGAAGGTTGCTCACATGCTGTTGTCGAAGTGTTACAAGTTGTAGTCGAAGTGTGTTCTAGCTTATAATGTCGAAGGATGCTAGGATTGATAGCATCTATTGGGCCTGTTTGTTATGTCCAATTGGTTAAGTTAGCTTGTATCCTAAGTTAGCTTGTAATGGGTATTTGTGATAAAAGCCCATTAGTTTAGTATGTTAGGTTTATTATAAATAGCATACTAGTCTCTCATTATTGCATACTGCAAATCCTATTTTAGGGTGAGAGGGTTATTTGTTATTATTGTATACTTGTAATCTTATTGAAAGAGTAAGGAAAGAATAGCAGTTAATAACCAATCCTTATGTACATCGTGTTCTTCATTATTTTTCCTACCCTAATTGTTTCTTGATCATTAAGAAACAAGTTTATATTTTGTTATAAGACATCTAATTCACAACAAATTGGCGCGGTGAGCGTGGAGAAGATGCCTTCGACAAAGTATGAGATTGAAAAGTTTACTGGAGTGAATGATTTCGGTCTGTGGCGCTTGAAGATGAAAGCCCTACTAGTTCAGCAGGGTTATTTAGAAGCGTTGAAGGGAGAATCAACCATGAACGAAGCGTTAACGACATCTGAGAAGACGACAATGATAGAGAAACCCCACAACGCAATTTTTTTGAGTCGTGGTGATAAGGTTCTTCGACAGGTATCAAAGGAGACGATGGTGGCAGGGTTATGGGTGAAACTTGAAAGTTTGTACATGACCAAATCGTTGGTGAATCGACTCTACCTGAAGCAAGCTTTGTGTTCATTCAAGATGATTGAAGACAAAGTGTTGGCTGAGCAGTTGGATATGTTCAACAAGCTGATTCTTGATCTTGAAAATATTGATGTGAAGATCGATGATGAAGATCAAGCGTTGTTGTTGTTGTTGTGCGCGTTGCCTAGATCACATGCTCACTTCAAAGAAGCTCTCTTGTATGGAAGGGAGTCCCTGACCTTTGAAGAAATTCAATCAGCCTTTTATTCGAAGGACTTGAACGAACGAAAGGAGCATAAACCTTCGACAGGTGATGAAGGTTTGGCCGTTAAAGGAAAATTCTTGCAAAAGGATAATAAGTTCGACAAGAAAAAAGGTAAAAGTCAGCAGAATTTTTATAGTGGTGAAGCATCTGGTATTCGATGCAATCATTGTAAGAAGGAGGGTCACACAAGAAAAGTGTGCCCTGAACGCCTAAAAGATCATGGAGGAAAGGATAATGGAAATGCAGCTATTATTCAAGATGATTTCGACTCATTTGATGTTCTTGTGGTTTCGAGCAGAAACCCGTTGAAGGAGTGGCCCTACAACAAAAGTAAGTTTTGACAGCGCATCTACGAAAGCGCTTTTAAGAGAAAGCGTTTTCGTAGGCTTTAAAAAAAAATTCGCTTAAAAAAGCGCTTTTATAGGTTCCCTTAAGAAAGCACTTTTCAAAAAGCGCTTTCATAGGCATTTGAAATATCTAACCTACGAAAGCGCTTTTGAAAAGCGCTCTTATAGGTGGCCTTATGAAAGCGCTTTTGAAAAGCGCTTTAATATGTGGACTTACGAAAGCGCTCTTATATGGGGGACATACGAAAGCGTTTTTTTTACCTCAGAAACGCTCTCATATATGGGTCTTAGAAAGCGCTTTTAAAAGCGCTTTCGTAGGTTGTTTTATAATTAAATTAAATATCCCTAAATACGAAATTTGCCCTCATTTGTTCATTTCTTCGTCTTCTTCATTTCTTCTTCCTGTTACCGTTTGTTTCTCTCATTCCTGCCGCCGTTCCTGTTCCTGTTCGTTTGTTTGTCGCCGTTACTGTTCATCTTCCTTGCATTTCGTTCCTGTTCCTGTTCGTGTTCGTCTCATTGTTGCGTTTCTAGAATCACATTGCTGCGTTCGTTCACTGCTGCTTCGTCTTCCATCGTCGCCGTCGTTCTTCCCTCTTCTTCAGTCGTCGCCGCCGTTCACTACGTTCTTGTCCATCTTGGTAAGTTTCTTCTTCTTCCATTATCTGTTCCGTTATTTGACCGTTTAGTTATGCATGTTCCTGTTCCTATTAGTTATACATGTTCTGGCCTGTTCCGATTTCTTCTTCCATTATCTGAGTATTTCTAGGGATAGATAATGCTGTTAGTATATGTTTGGATTCTTGTTAGAAAACACCAACATTATGATACAGGAAGAAACTTACGCGCATTTTACTTGTTGTGCTACAATATGTTTAATATTGGTTACTCTGGATTGTTTGTAGTTGATGACACTCCAAAGATGTTATGTGGCCTGTCTTGATTCCATATACCGATTTTCAAACGCACCCGTGTCATTCATTATATATTCTTGATCGTTATCCTCGACTTTATTCTCATCATCCATGTGTTCTTGGTTGTAATCTTCATTCCAAATTTCTGCATGTTTACCCAATTTGGCTAACTTTTGAAGATGATACACAATGGTTCTATAACTTCTTAAAGATGATAATTATAGAAACTGAAAATATGAGTTAAATTTTAAGTACTTTCTTGACTTTGGCCCTACACCCTTCACAGTTCATATTAGTTTTACCTTCAACTTTTTTAAGTACTTTCTTGACTTTGACCCTACACCTTTCACAGTTCATATGTACTTTGAGAACCTAAGTTTGTACCTTAAGTATTAACAAATACATCTCAGAAAAAATATAAATACATTTAGCTATTAAAAGTGAAATGAATAAATGAAAAAAAAAAGAAGGTTAGAAAATGAAAGGACCTCAATATTCAATAACTCATGTTCTTTTGTTGACATTTTTGGCAATGCTTGCTCTGAAGGTGTTTTAAAGGACAAATGGTTGTGTCTTGGGTTGGTAAACGATTTTTGTGAGTTATAAGTTTTATTTTCTATGAATTTGCAGTGTTTCTGGCCTAGTTCGACGTCGACGCTCATTCTCGCGTTTCTTAAAGTTGAAACATCCGAGAGGTAACTTTCTTCCTCAAATTCTTGGTATATATTGTGATGAATTTGTCTTAAATTGTCTTTCGTATGTTGCATTTTCTTGATACGGATTCATTTGTATATATGCTTTGAAACGCAGATATTTTGTGCACTAATTAGTTGATATGGATAAGACATGGATGTATTCAATCGATTGTCGAAAGACTACGAGAATGGTGTTTCGAGTTTGTTAAGTTTGTTGTTGCGCGCAAAGACCCCAATCGAATGACATGTCCTGTTTGTATTGTTGTTATGGGAACCGGGTTGACGCAGTTCAGTTGGCATCGCATTTAATTCGGTATGGAATTGATAGGAGTTATACATGTTGGAATATGCATGGTGAGAAAAGTAACGGGAATGTTGAATCGGGGTATGCAAGGACCTATGTTTCAAATGATGATTGCACAGATACATACGATTATGATCGAGTCGAAGAAATTGCAGAAGCGCTTGAAGAAGATCTTAACGATTGTCCCAAAATGTTCGAGAGGTTGGTAGTGCGGAGAAACCGTTGTATAATGGTTGTACAAAATTCACAAGATTATCGGTGTTAAAGTTGTACAACTTAAAAGCCGGCAATGGATGGTCGGATAAAAGTTTCACAGAGTTATTAGCCCTTATGAAAGATATGCTACCAGAGGATAATGTTCTTCCCAATCGAACGTATGAGGCCAAAAAGATGTTGTACTCTATTGGCATGAGCTATGATAAGATACATGCGTGTCCAAAAGATTGCGTTTTGTTTCGAGATCAAGGTGATATTGGTGTTGACATTGAATCTTTGACCAGAAATGATCAAAATGAGAATGAATCATGCATTAGAAATGATCATAATGAGGGTATTTGGATCAATCCAACCGTCCGCGTTATTAAGAGACAGTATAACATATTCCTACCAAGAAAAGAAAGAGATGTTAGTGAAAAAGGTAATAGTATATATAATTATAGACAATGTCATTCAATAAAATGTATATATATGTCATTTCATTTTTTTCATTATAGTATAATATATATAGCCTATATCATTTCATTTTTTTCATTATAGTATAATATATATAGCCTATTTCATTTTTTCATTATAGTATAATATATATAGCCTATCGTCATTTCATTTTTGCTTTATGGAATTGTATACATGTCATTTAATTTAATTTAATTTTTCTTTATTACAGGTCAAATGGCTAGTAACCAAGATAATTCAGAAAATATTCCACAAGGAGATGTTCCACAAGATAATGTTCCACAAGATACTTCAGATAAGGACATCACACGAGGCATAACTATCATGCGGGGAATCATCCGTGATAGAGATAGAGGTATTATGTATAATGTAGATTGGAATAATGATGACCAACTAATTGGGTCTAATTGCAAAGTCGACAAGCTACATCGACGCTTGTTCGTATGCACATTCCAATCACCACTCCTAGATGGAAAAAAGGAGAGTTGGATGAGGCTAAAGAAAGAATTTGGGCCGAGATAAAGGTATCATATATGGTTGTTGTTATTTGCTTTATTTTGACGACAAATTTGTTTTTAACTTTCATATACTAACACCCTCTATGCGTATGTTTTTTTGTAGAGGTCTTTTAACATTGAAGATGCCCGCAAAAAGTATATAATGGGCTTGGCCGGAAAAAGACATAGAGGATGGAGAACATTTTTGACAAATAAGTTTCTTAAAGACGATGAAGGAAATTTTGTTGAAGAGGATCCTGAACGACCAAAGAAATATGAGAGCTTCATTACACCCGAAGAATGGGTTGCTTTTGTGGGCCAAAGAAGAGACGAGAATTTTAAGAAAGTGAGTGCTGTAAATCGCGAGAGAGCGTTAAAACCCGCATATCCATATAAAAAGGTCGTTTGGGATACGCTACGGAAAAAATTGTAAGTAAATCTCAATTCTACGATCTTATTAATTCTCTCAATGTGTATTATTTGTAACAATGTGTATTGATGATTTTATTATTTGTAACAATGCGTAGTTGGAAGAGACGCAAAGTGACGAAACATCACTACACCACATGTCTTTGTGGAAGGAAGCTCGTGTTGAGATCGAGTTGTTAACCCCGATCTGCAACATGTTTATGATGAGTGTGTAAGTATACCATTATGTCTTTAATTAATATATAATTAACGTTGTGTCTTTAATTATCGATATTTAAATGAATTACAGGAGACTATATCGCAATCGGTATCCACGGGTGACGACCCAATATCAGGAGCGTACTCAGTCGAGCACTATGTGTTGCTGAGTATCCGGGACGAGTGAGGGGTAAAGGTCATGGTGTGACTCCTACCTCTATGTATAACAATCCAAGAAAAAGAAATCCTAGCAATGCAGAAGTGATGCAAACATTGCAGGATTTACAAGCACAAGTCCGTGAACTGCAGAGGGACAAAGAGAGATATATGGCAGAAAGGAGCAGTTCACAGTTGAAAGAAACTAGTGACAAGGCTAGTATCAACTGTCAACATAAATTTCCCGAGGTAATTAAGATGATAATCCATTATATTTAGAGAAAGTATAATAATAACGGTTATTATTGTCAACATTAAAGGAAGTCTAACGGTTATTATTGGTTTAGAGCATTTCATGTTGTCAGTTGTATCTAGCGTCTCCGACTTATCGGGTAGTTGGCAAGGGAAAAGTGCACAACACCTCGGGAGATTTAATTCACCATAGACCGCTCCCGGATGGCCACATGAAGGTATCGGTTGATATTGTTTTAGATATGAATGCATTGCTACCGTACGACATTGTTGCGGAGACCACATTCTTTGCGAGATGAGGGATCTTTGTGGCATGGCCATCGACCTCATCTTCATAGATGATCAGGTATGTTGAAAACCATTATGAATCTTTAAGTATTCAACTGACAGTTCTGACCAGAATTTTTTACATGGTAATTTTAGACTCCTACAAAACCCGCATCTAAGGATAAAGGGATTTTGCAGCGCGGCGAGTCTATTGCATCGCAAAGACAGGTACTTTTAAAGTGTTTCATTTATGATCAGAATAAAAAACTGCATAACTTTGTATCTTACATAATTCTATATGATTTTTAAGGTACCTTCTCAAGATCAGTCACAGCAGGTGAGCCAGAGAGTTAGTAGGGTTCCACCTAAGAAGAAGGTTCCTGTCCGTAAATTTGTGCCTAGATATCGGCAGTGTCTGGAGACACTAGTTGGCACATCAGATTTGATGAATGATGGAATTCGTCAAATCGATGTGGATGAAATTGTCTTTGGTTTTCCATGTACCGAAACAATTGGATTAGAGGACATGGAACAAATCTTTCATCATCGAGAGTTAGGCATCAGTGTGATGCACTCGTACATCCGGTAACCCGATCAATATATTATTTAATTGGTTGAACATTTTTTTTAAACATTTAATTGAAATAGTCTAATATTAATTATGTTTTTATTTAAGGATGTTATTTGACAAATTGATGCGCGGGAATCAATTGTCAAATAGATTCCGTTTCGTGTCTTCCTCCGTGTCAGCGGAGCCACAATTTCTAGGGAACCTGATTCAGTAAGAGAACACTTGGTCGAAAGATTCATGACAACTGCCAGTACAGAGAGCTTGTATCTTTTGCCGTATAATACAGGGTTAGATTTTCATTCTAACCTCCTTTTAATATTTGTATTTTTTACATTAAAATTCACTTCTAAATTGTTGCTTTAATTTATAGATGTCACTGGTTGTTGCTTGCTATCAATCCCATAAAAGAAGTGGTCTACGAATTCGGTTGACGGTGATTGGACAAATTATCCGGAAATGAAGCTACTGATTGATACGTAAGTGACATTATTCTAAATATTCGTTTGTGTTTATATATTTAATTATTTCTATGTCATTGTTCTAAATAAATATTTTAATTTTCTCAGTTCAATACAAGTATTCCGATGTCAAAGGGAAGCACGAGTACCACGGTCTAAATCAAACAACATTAATTGGATCAAAGTACAGGTATATAAATTTCAACAATTTTGCTTATAATATTTATGCTACTTGATAAAACAATAGATGTGTATAATCTTATTTGTTTTTCTATGTAGTGCCCTCAACAACAAAACGGCATAGATTGCAGATACTTCGTTTTGAAGTTTATCAAAGAAATCATTCAAATGAATGAAATCGAGATTCCAATCACGGTATGGATTTATATTTTGTTTTATTACTTATCGGATTTTGCATATAATTTATTACATTAAACTAAATCATGCATATATTTTGTTTTGTAATGTAGTATTTTGATCAATACAATTGTCCATATTACTCGCCACGTCAATTGGAAGAACTCAAAGTGGAGTTGTGCCAATATTTTATTGAGCTAAGAATCTTATAATAAGGTACGAATACATTGTTGTGTGAAAATTGGTTAATTATGAATATATTGTTTTGTGTATACAACACTGACCGTGTTATTATGTTCATATTGCAGGATCAAGACCTTGGATATATATGTACATTAGTGTTATATAGCTGATTTCTTAGGGTGTATTTTGTTACGTTTAAAAACAAGTTAATATTGAATTACCATGGTGTATATATATTTTGGATATGAATTGATTATAATGGTATTTGTATATAATATTTGGTATTTGAATTACATTTGGTATTTGGATTAAAACTAATATATATTGGTATTTCTAGATTAGATTGTAAAATACCGGTTTAGGAATTACAGGTTTGCTGCAAAAAAATGCAGGTTTAGAAATTTTTTAAATTTTAGATTTTTCAGTAGAAAACCTATGAAAGCGCTTTTAAAAAGCTCTCATAGGCCTCTGAGCGCTTTTGGTAGCGCTTCATATGCCCTGAGCGCTTTTTCGAACAAAAGCGCTCTCATAGCCTACTTTAGATTGCGACACGCATTCGAATTCACCTATGAGCGCTTTTCAGAGAAAAACGCTCGTAGCTACCTATGAAAGCGCTTTTACCAAAAGCGCTTCATAGGTAACCTGAGCTTTTTTGAACAAAAGCGCTAAAACTTTAGCAGCGCCACCTACTAGAGCGCTTTTAAGCGCTTTTAAAGCCCAAAAAAAGCGCTTTCGTAGGTCATTTATGGCATAGTGTGGATTATGGATTCTGGGTGCACTTGGCACATGACTCCAAACAAAGACTTGTTCGAGGAATTATGTGATCAAGATGGTGGATTTGTATTGCTGGGAAACAACAAAGCTTGCAAGATTGCAGGTGTTGGATCTGTGAGATTCAAACTCCATGATGAGTCAATAAGGTTATTGACTGAAGTTAGGTATGTACCTGATTTAAAGAGAAATTTGATTTCTCTTGGTGAATTCGACAAGAAAGGATATGTTTTTCAAGGAGAGAAAAATACCTAATTTACCTACTACTACTTCATATATTACTACATTTCTACAACCTAAACCTTATAATCTAATAAAAATTCAGAAATTTGAATAGTGAAGAGTGAAGAAAACTTACAAAATTTGTTGATTTTGGAGGAGTTGAGATGTGTTGGTGGAATACTTGAAATGATGAGAGTGACTTGTAGTGATTTTGCAGAAGTTAGGGTTTGGAGTAGAGAGGGAAAAGTTTGAGTGTATTTTGAAATGAATGACTATTGGGAAAAATTCAGGTTTTTACTAAAACAATACGCAGACTTCGCAAGTTAACTTGTTAATTCCCCAAAAAGACGAAATTCACCTTATTTTTTTTAAATTGTGGATTATTTCATAAACAAACTTACGAATTCATCTTATTTAAAGAACTCGTAAGTTAACTTATAAAACTTGAATGTATTTTTGATTTTTCTCCAGAGATAGAGAAGAAATTCAATAGATGAGTGAAGAAATTCTCAATTTAATTTAGTTGACAACTTTTTTAATCATAAACTAGACATTTGAATAGTTAGGTTCAAAGCCATCTCACGACTTTCACTAAATTCCTAAGTTTGATTCTTTAAAGGTCAAAAATGTATGTAAATAGTAACTGAGTTCTTAGTATTGAAAATTTCTAGTAGGAATTTCATTTTTCAACTTCAGGCTGCGTGAGATACTAAAAATAAATCTGAATTCTGCTTAAATATGTCATTTTAAGTAGAGTAGATCTGGTTACTTTATTAGTAACATCACTTTCACAGATAGTTTCAAAAGAACTGTAGTATATAGCTTCTTCTTGGAAGAAAATATAAAATTTAAATAAGAAAGGTAGTATGTGTGAGTTAGGAGACAAACTCCACAATGAATTTGGAAAATTATAAGAATTCCACTACACGTGATGCAAAGAATGAATGTTGTTTTTTCTCTTTTATTCGTTAGGATATTCTTAGGACCACACTTTATGGGCAGGTACCAAGTACCAAGTACCAATGACCCAACGGGACTTGTAAGACCATTTACAATGGTTGAAAAACTCAACACCCACTTTTTCAACTCCCAACACTCCACATCATTTTCTCTTTCTTCCACCTAATAACTCAACACCCATTCAACTTTTACCCTCTCCAATGGTTTTTCACTCAACACCCTACCCCACCACTTTTTATTTTCATATTCTTATTTAAATTTTATTTTTATTTTTTATGATTACATAAAATTACAATTATCGATTAAAATTAAATTAAAATAATAAATACTTAATAATTTATTTTTTAATTTTTTGTAATAAAAACAAAATTTATTTAAATAATTGGATACGATACAAATCATCTTAAATTAATTTAAAATACAACACACAATTAACGTAATTAATGCGTTACAAATAATTTAAAATGCAATACAACACACAAGTAACGTAATTAGCGATACAAATAATTTAAAATGCAATACAACACACAAATAATTCAATCACGGAACATTCCAAACTTTGTCCATATGTGCTTCACTAGATCGACTTGCAATTCTTGATGAACATTTGGATCACGAAACTCGATCTAGCACGCATGATTTGCAAAGCGGGTAACACCTCGGTCGAGTATGGTTGTGGTGCACTAGATCCACTTTCCCAGTTGCTCAAAATCGGTCCAACGTTGAGAATATGAATCTCGTTCATCCTCAACAATCATATTATGTAATATGATGCATGACCTCAAGATGATACCCAAATCAGCTATGTCCCACAAGCGAGCTGGTTCACGGATGATTTTAAATCGAGCTTGGAGCACTCCAAATGCACGTTTGATGTCCTTCCGACATCCCTCCTGAAATTTTGCAAATAATTTATCGGGTTCACTTTGAGGAAGTCTAATCGATTTGACGAAAGTTGGATAAGAAGGATAGATACCATCAGCTAGATAGTATGCCATATTATATGGACGTTGATTCACAAAGAAATTCACACTTGGAGCCTTTCCCTGTTCCACGTCATCAAACACTGGTGACCGGTCTAGAACGTTTATATCGTTCAACGTTCCCGGACATCCAAAAAAGGCATGCCAGATCCATAGGTCATGAGATGCAACTGCTTCAAGAATAACTGTGGTGGTTCCCTTATCCCCTCTAGTAAATTGTCCTTCCCATGCTTTAGGATAATTTTTCCACTCCCAGTGCATGCAGTCAATACTCCCAATCATCCCTGGGAACCCCCGCATTTCACTAACATGCAGTATTCTTTGCAGGTCATCTTGGGTTGGTGCTCTCAGATGCACTTGCTCGTACAAGTGTATGATTCCTTTACAGAATCTACGTAAGCACTCCAATGCTGTAGTACCTCCTATTTTGATGTACTCATCGACCGCATCTGCTGCCACACCATATGCTAACATTCGCATTGCTGTGGTACATTTTGCTAAGGGTGATATACCTTCTTTATTGGCTGCATCAACTCGCTGGGTGAAGTAGTTATCACTACTTGAAAGGTCCTCAACGATTCGAAGGAAAACATTTTTTCATCCGGTACCGACGACGAAACATTGCATCGTCATATGTAGGCTCATTGGCAAAGTAGTCGTCAATTAGTCTTTGGTTTGCCGCTGCATGATCTCTATTGAGATATTTTCTACTACGAGGTGCATTATCTTCCGATATTTTGTTTCTACGCTCTCTAAATCGATTGACTATATAATTTTCTTCAATTTCACGATTTTGATTGTAGGCTGCGATATCAAAATGATATTGTGATGGATCCATTTTTTTGTGATATTGGAGGTAGATTGGATGGGATTTGGGATATTGGTACATAAATGGATGTATGAGTCCCTATATATAAATGGATGTGGGTGGTGGACCACTGACGGATTCAAAATAATTTATTGTATATAGTTAATTATCAGATAAGGAATAGATTCGAATTGGGTGGTGGACCACTGACGGATTCGAAATAATTTATTGTATAGAGTTAATTATCAGATAAGGAATAGATTCGAATTGGGTGGTGGACCACTGACGGATTCGAAATAATTTATTGTATAGAGTTAATTATCAGATAAGGAATAGATTCGAATTGGGTGGTGGACCACTGACGGATTCGAAATAATTTATTGTATAGAGTTAATTATCAGATAAGGAATAGATTAGAATTGGGTGGTGGACCACTGACGGATTCGAAATAATTTATTGTATAGAGTTAATTATCAGATAAGGAATAGATTCGAATTGGGTGGTGGACCAGCGGATTCGAAATAATTTATTGTATAGAGTTAATTATCGGATAAGAAATAGATTGAATTGGGTGGTGGACCAGCGGATTCGAAATAATTTATTGTATAGAGTTAATTATCGATAAGGAATAATTAAAGCAAACACTAACGGCATATTGAAACAACAATAATTAAAGCAAACACTACACTGGCATATTGAAACAACAATAATTAAAGCAAACACAACACTGGCATATTGAAACAACAATAATTAAAGCAAACACAACACTGACAAATACTTCATTGAAATTAATTATCAAACAGTTCTGCCTCCAACTTTTTCAATTTGGTTCTTAGGTCATCTAGATGCTCTTGGAAGTTAGCTTTAGATACATCTTCATTTTCTTGGTTTTAGTCTTTTCCAAGGCTATATTGTTAGCCTGCTGTTGCATCAAGGCTATGTTGTCCAATCGTTCAAGCTCTTTCGTCTTGAATTCTTTGTATTCAGCCCATTCTTTGTCCACCACCTCCGAGGCATATTCCTTGCTTTTCTTTTTACCCTTTTTTTTAGCTGTCTCCCTTCCTATAGGACGAGCACTGGATTCTACAGTGTTTGAGCCACATGCATCACTCTCGCGAGATCTCTTAGATCCACTACTTCCTGAGCCAATATTTCCTCCTACTTGACTACCATAACGTGGTTGATCACGGAGAGCGTGCCATTCTTCCATTAAAGTGAATCTAACATTCTTCCCATATGCATATAATTCCTACGCTTTTGCCAAAACATCATTCTCCGACCAACCACTTCCTTGCATACGCTTAGCGCCATCATAAGCGCCAATCCATTTACCCAACACTTTGTTCATATAATTAAAACGGTTTCGGCATGCAGGTCCATCACGCGGAGGATCGAATGAGCAATGCTCATTACAATACTCAGCAATTTTACCCCAATATGTTTCACCTTTCTGGTTTCTCCCGACAACACTGCTTGTTCCAAATTTAATCCACCCACTAATTAGCACCAAATTTTGTTCAGTGTTCCATGTTTGGTTGAGTTTTCTGCTCTTAGGAGTTGAATCCTCGAATTCGGACCGACTTCATTAGAAACTATCATGCCACTAATAGTTAGTTGTGTTGAAAACTCGGGAAATTCAGGTACACCACCACTTGGAAAATTTGCATTCGCCATTGTCACATAACCATTAAACGGGGGTGTTTGAGATGGATTTCTCGGCATAGATCCATAATATGTTTGAAAGTTTGGAACAGAGGATGTCTGGTTGAAATTTGGTGGAAAACCAAAATTAGGTATGTTTTGAGGATGTTGGTTGGAAAATTGATTTGGATTTTGATAATAGTTGGGATTTTGATAATTGTTGGGATTTGGAAAATTGTTGGGATTTTGGTTAAATGAAAAATTAGCAGAATTTTGAGTGTTAAAATGATTATTGGGATCCATTTCACTAAAAAAAGACACTTAACTTCAAAATAAACACTAATAATAAAATTAAGATAGTGGAAAACTTAGTTTTTTTTTCTGTGTCCAAATCAAATGAACCAAGTCTCTATTTATAGAGAAAAAAAAATCATGAATTTTGGTAAAAAATAAAAAATAAAAAAAATAATTTGCAACGAAATAATTGAGTTCAAAGTATTAAATGGATAAAAATCTGGTCAGCCAATCAAGCACAGCCACGTGGCAGATTAAATGGTGTTGAGTTTTCTCAACATCTCTCTCCTCCAACACACACTCAACACTACATTACACACCCATTGCACATGATTTTGTGGTGTTGACTTCAAATAACTCTACCATTGCACATGGTCTAATACTGTTTCCGACAAACAAAGAGTGGAAACCAACACAACCAACACATCATATTCATAGTTACTTTGACACTTATTGCAAGTTACCTCATTATATATTCATTAAATTATGTAGCTCAACTTAAAAATCTACGGTGATTTGCAGATTGACAACAAGACCATCTTAAAAAGTTCTTTAAGAATCTTAAGGTCTGAACTAGGAGCGTGTAAAAATATGATTAACTAAACTATATTTAAAAAAAAAAAAACTTATTTAAATGGTTAATGAATTGAATTACATATTATAAACAATTCAGTTAATCAAATTTAATTTAAAATCTATTTTAAACTGTTTTTAGAAATATCAAAAATAATTTTTAATACAATATATGATTCAGTTTTTTAAAAAAAAGAAATTATATAATTTAAAAAATCAATTGTAAAACTTTTTGGAGTTTTTTCATTCGAAAATTAGAAAATAAAAAATTATAGTTATTTTTTCTGGAAATAAAAAGAAATGTTTTTTAATTATTTTTTCGAGAAAAAAATTATGTCAATTAGTTGTACACCAACATGAAAAAATTAATACAAGAAATAAAAGACAATAGTTAATTTATATTACATTAAAAAATTTAAAATACTAATCAATTAGTTAGTTGAATCAACGACAATTAGAACTAACAATTGACGAGAAAATATTTATTTAAATTAGAATAAATATGTTAAAATAATATGTATTCGCAAGTGCACTTGCGAATTCACTTGTGCCACTACAAAAAAGAACCTCATTTGTCACGTGAAAATAACGTGGCAAACTTCAAAAACACGTCACAAAAAAAAAAACAGCGACGTGATGAAATACGTCGCTGGGGAACAAGTGACAACCTTGTAGCGACGTGTTTTTCATGTCACAAAGTTGTTGACGTGGTATTCACATCACTAATGCTTTGCATAGGGAAAGACAAATAGCAGCTTTATTAGCGACATGGATTACATGTTACAAATTTGTGACATGATTCTCACGTCGCTACAGGCGACGTTTTTGTTTTTTAAAAAATTATTTAGTAATTATTTTTTTATATTAATTAATTTATATAATCAAATTTAAATAATTAAAATTTTATAATTAAAATTATATAATAAAAATTATATAATAAAAATTATATAATAAAATTTATATAATAAAATTTATATAATAAAATTTATATAATAAAATTTATATAATAAAATGTATATAATAAAATTTATATATTAAAATTATTATAATAATATTATTTTATTATATATTCGAATAATAAAATTTTATATAATTTAATAATTTAAAATGATAAAAATAAATATCTTACATAAATGCAAATTTAAAAACAAAATAAATAAAATGTTTTCACGGGGCATCTTCACCCGGATAATTATCAAGACCAAAGTCATCAATTCCGTCATTATCCGGCTGTGTATCAGGAACATTTTGATTTCCACCACCTTGCATAAATCTTCTCATCTGCTCCTCCATATCAGATTGCCTCTTCCGCATGATCTCCAACTGCTGCTCCTGCTCTTGTCTCATTGTCGTCATTTGGGCCTCCATTTCGCGTCTGACTTCACTTGCCGCCAATTGTCTTACTGTTTCAAGTTGATCCTGTGTCAGATTCGGTTGACGTGACCCTCCCTCTCCATCTCTAAGTCGTTGAAACAGATTACGATCACCAACTCTCAAGCCGGCGGCCAAATTTCCACCCGCAAAAAAGCAACCATTAGGCCCTTTTCCATTAACTACTTCATTCCAAATATAGAAATCAACATCACCATTAAGCGGTTCCCCCTCTGCTGGCCTATATTGAGGATTGTGTTCCAGAAAAAGTGCAAGCAATGTCTGATAATCATCCTACACATACATTAAATAATAAAATTAAATTTTTTTTTACATATATATATATATATATATATTATATATATATATATATTAAATTATACTAAATTCAAATATATTAAAAAGTTTTCACGTGGTTTTCACAAATCAACTTATGAATTGCCACGTGATTTTCACGTGGCAATTTATCAGTTGCCACATGAAAATCATTCACGTGACAATTTATCAGTTGCCACATGATAATCACGCCACTATTTATAGGTTGCCATGTGAAAATAACGTCACAAATTTTGTTATTAACTTAAAAAAAACATAAATTAAATAACTTACAAAAGCTCTCTGTGTGCGCTCGTCGACAAAACCTCCAGATTTCTTTGTCCGAGTCCTCATAATCAACTCAATGATCAATGGTGGTCTCCCCAACTCCTTAGTCTAAACAATAAAATTAAAAATAATTAGTAAAAAATATTATGAATAAAAATATAACTTAAAAAATTAGTAACTTTTACCATCCGCCGGACATGCTCCGCAGTACTAATACTTCCAACAGTATTGACACATCCCCCCTTTTCGGACGCCCTCATCTTCTTAAAAGTTTCGGATTTAGCCTTGAATTCTGGCGAACCCCAATATGTAAGAAGTTCGCCAAAAACCTCTACGTCTATCCAGTTAGGACGGATACCATGAAGCTCATAATTCTCCCTAACCCGCCGCATTATATCAGAAAATCTTCTAGAAGTTCTGCTATAATAGATTTTTTCCATAATTTTCTCATTCAACGGATCCCACACACATTTTTCCTAAAATGTTGTATGACATTAAAATAAAAAGTTAAGTAATTATCATTAAAATGTGACTTAAATAACAATACTAAAAAAATATATTAAATTTACAACTTAAATAAATAATAATACCTTAAATTTTTTTAACCATTCTTCTTTATTTGTAACCTCACCAAAGTTCCTCCAAAATGATTTATACATCTGCTGGATTATATAATTAATAACCTTGGCAGCAGTCCGACTCGGCGCGAAACTAAACAACATGATTTTGAATAAACAATATTAATTATAAATTTATACAAAAAATTAAAATGAATATGTACTTAAATAAAAGTTTATATAAGAAACTTACTTGCTTCCTTCGGGCCAAATCCAAAACCTCCCGTCAATGACATGAATCTCACTCGGATCATCTCTCCCACGAATATTAGCTCCATCTATATCATCAGCCACCACATCTGCATCACCGTCAGCCTCACGTGCAGGTACATGTGTAGGACGTGGGGTGCTGAATCCAGCAGCCTGTATGGGATGTGGGATGCGTGATCCTCCGATCCGTCTAGGACATGGGGCGCGGGATCCTCCAGCCTGTGTGGGACGTGGACTGGGGGATCGTCCAGCCTGTGTCGGACGTGGACTATTGGATCCTCCAGTATGTGTGGAATGTAGGCTGCTGGACCCTCGCGCCTGCTGGAAGGATGAAGACATCTGTGTGGGATATGAAAAACCGGGTTCCCCCGCCTGCTGGAATGATGAAGGCACGCCAGACTGTAGAAATGGAAAACTGGGTCCTCCTGCCCGCTGGAAGGATGAGGGACACCATCTGGAAAGATGAAGGCATCCGGTCGATGTGAAAGGAAAACTAGATCCTCCGTATCTTTGGAAGGATGATGGCATCCGAGTCGGTGGGAAAGGAAAACTAGATCCTCCCGCATGCTGGAAGGATGATGGCATCTGAGTCGGTGGGAAAAGGAAACTGAGGCCTCCAGGTGGCACAAAAGATGCAGGTACCCCGGACGGGAATGTATGGGAGGAGAGTAATGAGACAAAACCACAGTATGGCGGGGACATAGGATCAACGACTGAGGGGGCACATGGCTGAGTGAGGAGACTCACATGTTACTACCCTCGGACGCTGAGACTTCTTACCGCTATCCTTATTCTTAGGTGGCATTTTACCTATTTATATATATTTTCATAAACAAAGATAATAAAGTCATTAACATCAATAGATATTCATTAACACATTCAATATATACATGTTCAATAGATATTCATTAATATTACATTAAGTGATTAATTAATCTAAATCTTCATGCTCGTTATCCATATCATTTTCATCATCTGATGTAATATTGTCCTCAGATTCAAACTCTTCATCATTGTCTTCATCCACATTATTATCAACCAACAATATAGACGCATCAACTTGATGTCCCTCAATAGTTGTATCAGACAAACTTGTAATGTCTTCAGCTGCAACCACATCATTAATCTGTTCAACGTCATCAACTTGGTAGGCAGCATCTTCCACTAGATCTCCAGTTTCAATATGACCTAGCGGTTTTTATTACAACACACCATCCTTTTTTACGTATTACAAATGAAGGATAAGGAACATAATAAACTTGCCTAACAATATGTGACATTATGAAAGGGTCATATTCTTTGTATCTCTAGTTCATTTGAATCTCGACAAAACCATATGACTTGTCTATTTTTGTGCCTCTAGTTGGATCATACCATTCACAATAAAACAAGACAACTTTATTTTCCGAGTCCAAGTAATTGTATACCAACTCGTAGATATGTTTAACAAATCCATAGAAGTCGTCTTCACCGGCGCCATCTATAACTCCTTTTACAAATACACCACTATTTATGGTTTTTTTCCCTTCAGTCCATGCTTCAGTGTGAAATTTATATCCGTTCACGAAGTATGTGTGCCAATCATTTGCGCTTTGGATAGGGCCTTCTGCCAAGTTTCTCAAATGGAGTATTTCTGGAGTTAGTGCAAGAACGCTAGACAATGTTTATTTGAACCAGGAGAGAAATTGAGCATGAATGACACCTGATGTTGACTGTACACCGGTACTATGAAAATAGGCATTGTTAAATTCCCTACAAAACACACACCATAAGTTTAATAAGTTTGGTATACACACATTGTCAACAGAGTTAAAAAGTTTTGGTAAACTTACTCAAGATATGGTTTAACTTCATCGCAGTTGATCAAGACATGGACATGTGCAGATTGCATTTCTTTTTGGATCAACCAATGCACACCCTTCTTTCCATAAGGTCGACCTGGAAGCCCAAAGTATTTTCGATTTCACTCAAATATTTTAGAAAGTGAGAACAAGTGAGATTAAATTTGCAATAAATTTAAAATATGATGTTCACCGGAATTATATTTCCAATTCCTTTCAAATATTTCAGAAAGTGAGAACAAGTGAGACCAAATTTGGAATAAATTCAAAATATGGTGCATATCGGAAGTATATTTTCGATTTCACTCAAAAATTTCAGAAAGTTAGAAGAAGTGAGACCAAATTTAGAATAAATTCAAAATATAGTGCATACCGGAAGTATATTTCGGATTTCACTCAAAAAATTTAGAAAATGGTGCATACCGAAAATAAATTTTTGATTTTGTGAAGGGAATTTTGGGATTTTCACGGGGTACACCCCACTCTTATAGAGTGAGTTAAGAAATCTAAAAAAAAACATTCAATTTACAAACAGAAACCAATGAAGGAAAAACTTAAAGTTCATGCATGTTATATTTAGAAGTAATTTATATTCCAAAGTAAGAGAGAATTTTATTTTCTCACCTAGAGAGTTGTTCTTTATCTCTGATGAAAAACTCAAAACATTCACAGGTTTCGCAAGTGCACTTATGAATTCACCTCGTAGGTGGACTTCGCAAGTGCACTTGCAAATTCATTCTAAATTTGTTAAAATAAGGTGTGTTCGCAAGTGCACTTGCGAATTCACTTGTGTTTGTGTAATTTACAAGTACACTTGCGAATTTAAGTCTGGCCAGAATTCATAAACATTTAACACAATTTATAACATTCATTCAACTTAATTCAAAGAAATTACATAGTAGATGCAGAAAATTAAATTATATATTATTATAAACTGGAAGTTAAAGACGACGCAACAACTTGATAACATCTTCTAGCAATCTACGAAGCGTCGCATCCATCTCAATCGGATCCTTTGTGAAGTATTGTTGAAAGGTCTCCCACATAACCTCTAAGTCCTCGTCGTTTTTCAACTGAAACGGGGTGAACTTGACATTTCCTTTAGTATCCTGTGAAGGTGAACGATACTCAAGCTTAACCACCTTGTGATTATCTAGATACTACAACATAGAATGCAGTGTCGTAATGAGCTCTTCGTATGAGGTGTCTTGTGAGAGCCTGAGTTAAAGCGGCGCATGTGCAGTTGTGAAGGTGACAAAAGCAAGGTATGGGTATATTTGTGTCATTTTTGGTTTTGGTTTGTGATGGAAAACGAAATGGGTTGTAGATTCAATTTATAGGCAAGTTGGAATAATATGGATCAAAGAAATCTTATCATGTAATATTTTGCAAGTGCATTTATGAATTACAAAAAATCAGGTGAATTTTTAAGTGCACTTATGAATTCACCATAAATATGAGGTGAATTCGCAGATGCACCTGTGATTTATTCTGTGTGTTGTTTTTTTTAAATCCAAGCAAAATCCGCAACTATACTTGCGAATTCTGCAGAAACAAAATTTTGTTTTTTTTTAGTTTTTTAGACATTGAAAATGTTATATATTTATTGAAAATAGAATATAGATAAAATGTATATATATATATATATATATATATATATATATATATATATATATATATATATATATATATATATATATATATATATATGTATGATTTTACAATATTTCAATAATACATTCAAAAAATAGTTCGGTTACATTCTAGACTTCACTGAAAAATTATTCCTGCTTAAATCTATAACTGGATCTTTCTTCGATTTCTCCCTATTTTATTTTCTCTCAAGCTCCATCAAATTGGTGAGCTCCATCATTCTATCGAAAAATGATCTGGCCAAGTTTACGCCTCTTTTGCATGATTTTCAGTCCATTCCACGTATGTGGCCGGTATATGACAACTTGATTTCAAATAAACTTGAACAAAATGACATGACCTAAGATAGCCAACACACATGATGCATCCGGATGGATCTATAGGTTATGGATCCCGAAGAGGAATAAAGGTTTACGAAAAACCATATTGTTATACCCCAAAATTTTTCCTCCTATTTTTTAGGTCAAGATACATCTCCATACTCAAGAGTTCCTCAAGGGTTGACCAGGTGAACCCTCTCCTAAACAGTCAACCCACAAATAGGGTTTTGCTTATCTCAAGACAAAATCAAGTTCTAATGTTCCAAGTGAGCATCATGCCTCCTCATATGTCTCAAGGTATCACCATGTCAAATTTCAAGCCTTATAGCTCAAGTTTGCTCAGCCAATTGCTCAGATGGTGGAAAATCAATTGTATTGGACAAAAAGTCAATTATTGTCAACATGCAGTCAAACTTCATCACTTTTTGTCAACATCAAAATTTTGAAGTCACATTCATCATTTGATCAAGGGTTGATCATGGTTCATCAAGAAAATCAAAGAATGAATCAAAAGTCAAAAGTTTTTAAATTAGGGTTTCTTAAGAGAAAGTCACAGAACTTTGACCAAACATAACTTTCACATACTTCATCAAAAAATTTTGCACCATAAATCATTTTGAAGGGAATTCAATTCTCTACAACATTGTCTCTCACAAGCTTTGACCAAAAATACTTCATTTAAAAGATATGGTTCAAGACATTATAGGTTCTTCTAAAAGTCAACAAAAAATCATCTTTTTCCAAAGAGGTGTACATGAACATGGAAGCTTCAATGAAGGTGAAACCAAAAGGAGCTCTTATATGACATCTTAAGCTTTCTAAAAAGTCTAAGAACACTCTCAAATGATAAAAATTGAGCAAATTATGGCTTGGGCAAAAATGGAAGTTTTGAAGAAATACATGAAGAAAATATTGACCAAACTTGAAAATTTTCCAAATGGGCCTATATTTCTTTGATTCAAACTTATTTCTAATGTTTCCAAGAGCTTCTAATGCCCATTTTCACGCTGTGTTTTCATTTATTTTATTTATTTTTAGATTAATTCATTTTAATTCAATTTTAATTAAAATAAAAAACAAAAATTAATTGATAAGTGCAAGGCTGTAAATCTAAGCTTCTTGTGGTCCAAGCAACTCATAGAAAGATGAAAATTTCGAAAATATTTGATTGGCATGAGATTGGAGTGATTGAAGATCAAAAATAGAAAGATTTGGTGTTGATTTCCAATCAAATATTCTTGCATTCAAAGCTTGATTGTTTCTTCAAAATTGTTAACCTAAATTCATCACTTATATATATATACAAGGATGCTAGATACAAAGGACACAAAATCCTTGCCTCAAGAACCCTAACCAAACTCCAAAAAACTTGAGAAAAAAGTAACTTTGGATTCCACTTTGCAGTCCAATTCAAGGAGTTTTGAGGATCAATCGAGCATCACAAAGGTCTCAGGAGCCTTTTCCAATCATTACACAAGCCTGAAGCAAGCCAAATCAACCCAACACAAACATGGTTTGCACACTTTTATGTCAATTTAGATTATACACATGCATCATAAACATGTTTTAATTATATATTCATGATCATATGGACCTATGAAATGTTTCTGGATTGTTTAATTTGAGTTTAAGTGCAGGAATCATTAGACACCATTGTTAGGGTCTCTAAGCTCCGATTTGGGGAAACATGATTAAAAGTAAAATTGGGCCAAATCGAAGGCACCATCACACTCAGAACGATGTTTCTAATCGAACCATGGTCTCTGTTGCTGCGGTAAAGCGACAAGCAAAGAGTAAAGTATTTATTTTTACCGGGTGACATATATCGGTTAGGTTATATCATATCGTGTCCACAGAGATTGGTTATTGATTCGTCGTTCGATAATTCTACCATTAATGAGTTTGAGATTAAAATGAGTTTGGTTATTCATCCGTGTCATCACATACCTCTCACAACCTAAGCTATTTCTAACCCAAATTGAGAATCCTCCCGAATCATCTCAATATCCTTTTCTGGCCTATCTCAACAACACAGTCAATCACCACCTACCCATCTCTAACTTACTTCACCAGCACAAAGGCATTAAGATTAGATACTCTATAGTGAATGTCAGCTCTAAACCCATTTCTAGCATTCAAAAACTAACAGATAATCATCCTAGGTAAGAATCTAAGCAATCTATCTCTAGTAAAGCTCAAATCCCTAACATAGAGTAAAAACCCAAGACGATCACCAACACAGATTCGTAAAGCAAACTTTATACAACGCCAAGGGCGACAAATATACATGAGTAAGAGTAAATATACATACAAAACCCAACAAAAGAGATTACAAAGAGAAGAGAAGAAGAGGAACCAAACATTTCTTGGTTTGTCAACACCAATCGATGAGGGATTCGACTCTGGATCATCCAAATGCAAGCTCCAATGTTGTTTTCTAAGCAAATCTATCAAAAAAATGATGTTGATGGTGTTGGGACTCAAAAATAACCAACTCATAACCTAAAAATGTGTTTTTAGCCCCTTTTAAAGAATTCTGAAATCGCAGGGCGCGCTTAGCCTGGTATTTTCGCGCTAAGCGCGGTTTGCACTGTCCTGAAAAAAAATCAGCATCTTGTTTTTGCCATATCTTGAGAACCGTAACTCGGAATTGTGCCCGGTTTGAAGCGTTGGAAAGCTTATTAAATTTTCTATCTAACCATGACAAAATATTAATCAAATTGATGATTTTTATTCTTTGATTTTGAGCCTTATTCGTTGATGAGTTGCTCAAATCGCGCGTTTAAAGCCGTGTCTTCGACACTTTATTACTCAATGCTCCAATTATGAATGAATACCTATAAAAGCGATGAAAAACTATCAAATGATACAATATTTACACAAAACTCAATTATTCTATTATGTACACATTTATACCAAAAGTGGGGGATTTATTCGAAGAATATCAACAAAAGAACCGATAAGTGCCACTAAACATATATACAAAATAACTAAATTTTGGCATTTATCAGTCTCACAATGAATTTATGTTGCATATCCTTGATTTTTGAAAGTTGTAGGTACTATAGTGACAGATGAAGTTGTGGGTATAGGCTTTAGCCACGAACAAAAACTGTAGGTAAAAGTCTGTATTTTCAAATCGGGGACGAAGACCACCCCTTGGCGCGTGTTTTTTTGAATTTTGGAAAATCATTTATTTTTCATATTTAATCAATTCGTTCCATTATTCAAACAGCTAAGACATCCAATACATATGGTAAGGGAGACACGCATGTGACTTAGAGGTCCTGGATTCGATCCCGAGTGACTACATATATTTTTTGGCAATTTTTCTTACTAACATATTTCTTCTTATTTTCCTATTTTTCAATTTCTTTTCTTTATTTAATTTCTTTTAAATACAATAAAAAATCACAAAAAATATTTTATTTTTAGATTTAGGTTAATAAAATCTTAATTTAATTTTTGACACAAAAAAAAATATATTTTTTCTTTTATTTTAGTTAAATGTTTAATTAACCATAAAATTAGACTTTTAATTATTTTCTCAAATAAAATCAATCCAAAAAATACAAAAAAAAATAATTTTATTTATTAAATTAGGTTTTCTACTAACCTTAAACTTTTTTTTACTAACATTGTTTTCTCTTATTTTGATTTAATCTTTCTCGCGATATTTTTTCGATTATTGTAACCTTAAACTTTTTTTTACTATTATGTAACTGCTCATAGGATGTAATAGTTAATTAGGACCTTTTATTTTCCGCATTTATTTTCTACACCTCTTATGTATCTGCCCCAAAGCCTTGTAATAGCGTAGAGTTTACTTTTCACACTTTTACTTTCCGCACCTCTATTTTCTGTACATATATTAACTGCTTTGATGTATGGCTAATAGGATTGTATGGAAAGACTAAAAACAACATAGATAACCCTAATCTCAAGATAAATATATGAAATCAACACATTCTTCACACTTGCACCCTATAGGGTAATCTCTCTTGTTGCCTTACGAAATAATGGTCATGTCCCTCGAATGTAGGGGTACCATTACCAAAGTCCCTCGATTCAAAAATCATCACAAAGATCATAGTCCCTCGATGACCTCGATATTGCCTACGAATATATGATCTCACCCCTCGATTGTTGCCTATGAAAAGTGATTATCGTCCCTTCGAATTACTAAGGTATCCTTACAATGTTGCCTTCGATGACCATACGATGACCCTATGCCCGTCCCTTCATATCCAACGGATAGAGTTACCTACCAACCAATGGTATGGATAGCGCTATCCTAAAGGAGAAGGAAAATAACAAGAACGACCTTTCTGAGTAGGTAATAAGACTCTAAATTGCTTCTTCCAATAAAAAAAAATCTTTTCACACCTCACACTTTTTTTAAAAATATTTTCAAACAAACACTTTGTATACATTTCAAAGAGAGTTTCAAAAAAGTGAGTTAAAGCAATTAAGAGCCCGTAGATAACTACAGATGGAAAGGGTGCTAATACCTTCCCTTTTCATAGTTACCTCCCATTCTACGAATCTATCAAAGGTCTTTCCTGTTCTTTTCACCTTTCTGTTATTGGATAAAAGAAAAGTCGGTGGCGACTCTTGCTATCCGCATATTTACGATAAAACGTAAAACAAACAAGTTCTCCCACCGTGTTACACATATCTCGTCAAGTCGATATACAATACATCATATGCACTTGCTATAAGATGACCCATTTTGGGGAAGCTCGTCCACTTTTCAACTGATGCGTGAACGGTAACACTTGGAGCAAGAGCATGGTGAACTTTATTAAAATTGTCTTTTGTCACATATAGGCGCGTGTAAAGTTCCCTATACGAGGTCAACTAAGAAATAAGTGTTTGGCAAACAAGAGTGTGTTTCTCCTCTCCGTAACCAAGCAAACAAATACAGCCTGATACCTGCAATTACCATCGCTCCCCACATCCACGATTTTTCAATCTATTTGTGCATAAAAGTGGCATCTCATTAATGTATATTATCGGTGGTGGCGGTGGTGATGGTGGTGGTGGTGTCCTAGGTGGTTTAGAAATCCGATCTCCTTTTTAAACACTTCTTTTGGATTTTGGGGTTGGAGAATCCAAAAATATTTCATCGACAACTTTGTGATAAGAAGGTGTATGTTTGGTTGTACTGTCAGCTTATGAAGTGTTCACCTTTTTTTGGCGCACCTTTTGTTTTCACCGGTTGCGACGGAGGTTTCAAATCGGTTGTTTTCGGAAATATGGTTTTTCTTAATTGTTCTTTAATGTGCAACTTTGTAGCATCGTCCAACTTTGAAAAATAATTCACTATGACTTCCAACTTGGTTGTGAAGGTTATGTTGGATTTACCTTCCTTTGCAGGCTCATAATCATCAAATAAACGCCTTTTCCAATGAGTGCATACCTCGTCCATTCGTATGAGGGAATTGAGCTTAATTTTTTTTGAAATAATACAACCACATGGAAGCCCGTAAGTCATCCTTATTGTACACCCACATTTCAAACTACTAGGTCCCGTTGTTTCTGCTAGTTTTTGTTCATAAAAACTAAAATTCAATCTCTCTCGGGATATATTGTGAACCAATTGTGCATAAAAACTATTGTCTTTGAACCAGTGTTCCAATAAAGTTTTGCTCCTACCAAATGTTGTTTGAATTTCATTATGTTGGCTTAGGAGCGTTTGGTTCACAATATCTCAATCTCTACAAAGGCCACCCTTGCTATCATCTTACCACTTCTTCAAAGCCGCATATGTAGATTCCACTCTATTAGTTGTTGTGTTCCCCAAATGTCTAACATGATTCGTCTATGCACATACCACTTTCTCTTTCACTTGATCAAGAATAGTGGAGTCAACGTATTTAAAAAATTTGGGATATTCCATACACAATTTCCTAAAGTGGATCAAATTCTCAGTATACATCTCTTGAGTAACATAATTAAGAATTATAGTCCATGCACTCATAATCTTCTCTACTACAACACTGGATTTGACCATATGCCCTTCTTCACCTTTCTCCTCTTTGGATCCAACTATGGGTTTTGGCCATTCTCTTACATTTTTGGTGATGTGATACCGACATAGTAAATAGGTTGACGACGGAAACACAGTGCCAACCGCATTCATAAGTGTGTTATCTCGATCAGTGATGATAACCATAGGCATAATTTTTTATCTTTCAACGAAGTCTTGCAAACATCCAACTTCCAAGTGACGTTGCCTTCCTTCTGACATTCCAAAAAACCAAAACCAACCGAAAATGTATTGTGCACAGAGGTGACACCAACCATTTCTAGATGCGCGAGCCTATACTTATTAGTCTTGTACATCAAATCAATCATTAGAACGATTGAAAATATGTTGAACAAATAGATACTTGACGGATGCGTCCAAAAAATATCACGGATACTTTTGTTGTCCTCACAAATTCTATGTTTGGAAACGTGGTGGTTATCGTCCAAACATTTCAATAAATGTTGCATTTTAGACATTAGACCTCTTTGAGCAATGTGTTGTTTATATCGATAATTTAAACCGATTTTATATTTGAAACACTTTCCTCTCTATTCCGTTTCAAATCGGCAAGTATGTTTCTCGGTGCAACTTTGATCAACGACAATTTAGTAACATATTTCTCCTCTTCCGTCTTAAGCCGACAAACAATAGGATTCCCGTGTAACTTGGTGTCCAATGCTTGATTATGTGTTCCGAACATGACAATAAACCGCCCTAAATTATCTATCATATAGTAACCGTAAAATTTGAACAGACACCCACATTTCCTCGATCCCGTGTCTTCCTGTTTTATCTTGCGAATTTTTGAAACGTATGTTCCACTTCTCTCGCATGTCAAAATAACAAATGGTTGCCAATTACTAGTCCCATTATCGGACCTTGCAATCACAACGCCAAAATCAAGTTTGCTAGCTTCCATTCTAACATAATCAAGCATATATTGACGAGCGGTGAACGTTTTGACATTCGGAAATTGATTTTCATGATCAATCACAACATCAATCGTTTTATCTTCTCCTTTCACCACAATCGGCTTATCGTCTTTGTTGACTTTGTCCAAAATCAGAACCTTCACAATAGCTTTGTTAATGTTGTCGGGGTGCACCATATCTAAAATATCAAAAAACACATGAATTCTGTTAAAATAGAATTTTGTTTCTGCATCAGACATTATTTCGTAAGTGCACTTACGAAGATTTATAAGTGGACTTCGCAAGTGCACTTGCGAAGTGACGCTGTTTTCTTCAACAACAAAACATCTACAATGTCGAAAATTAAGATTGATGAGATGGAAGTTTACCTCAAATTATAGCTTCCAGTGCTCACTTTGCTAGTCTCACACACTTGAAACTTGATTTAGAGACACAAATTTCATTAACATTGGGTGATGTTTGGGTTTTTTTGTTAGAGGAAGAGAAAATGTATGAAATAGTGTGAAATAGTGACCATGCAACATATTAGTATGGAAAGGGAAGTTTTGTAAGTTCACTTACGAATTCACCTTTTAGGGTATTTCGTAAGTGCACTTATGAATTCAACTGATTTTTTCAAATTCAACGTTTAAAATAATAAAATGTACAAAATCAGGTGAATTCGTAAGTGCACTTACGACACACCCTGAAAAGTGAATTCGTAAGTGCACTTACGAAGGGTGTTTTGGGGTTTTAAGTGGTGTGGAAGAAAACCACTAGGTGGGAAAAGAAACTCCCATGTTTAAAAGGTGTTTTAACTCCAAAGTAAAAATTTAGTTGCGTTGTTTTTTAGAAATTGTATCTAAGTTTTTGGATTTAATAGTTGTTTGTCCACGTGGTAGTTGCTGCGGCGGTAAAGCGACAAGCAAAGAGTTTGGTATTATTTTTACCGGGTGATATATATCGGTTAGGTTATATCGTATCGTGTCCATAGAGATTGGTTATTGATTCATCATTCGACAATTCTACCGTTAATGAGTTTGGGATTAAAAGAGTTGAAAATAAAAGACAAAAAGTAAATGAACAAAAAAGTATAAAAGATAGACAACTTGTCTGAAACGAATGTAAACTACCCGTCACAGACTTAAATCTACCGTCCAGTTATAGTCATCCTACAATACTCGTATGTGTCATCACATACCTCTCACAATCTAAGCTATTTCTAACCCAAATTGAGAATCCTCCTGAATCACCTTAATAGCCATGTCTGGCCTATCTCAACAACCAGGAGTCAACTGCGTCACCTCTATACCCATCTCTGGCATACTTCACCAACGCAGAGGCTTTAGAATCAGAAGCACATCATCAGAAGATAAAGATCAAGAAACTTAGTGAAAAAGAAAAATAGTACAGTCAATACAATTCAAATTCCACTACATGCATACATATTGTACTTTCTCCCAGGATTTTATGTTATCAACTGCGAGAGCATGCTATGGAGAATGATGCTTCATATTGTTCCAAACCTCCCTTGGATCTAGGGAATCAACTGTTGAAAGGAATAAGGACTTTTCTATCCTTATAACGACTCTTTTTGAAGGCCACATAAGAAGATCAATGAATGGACTACAAAAAGAGACGATGTTAGCTATAAAAAATTCCAAGTTGTTGTTCATACTAAAAAAAACTGAGAGAGAGAGAGGGGGAGATAAAATGAAGAAAATAAAGAAGAAGAAGAAGAAAAAGAAGAAGAAAGAAGATTATAAGAATTCTACAAGATTCTACACTAACTCTCATCAAATACATCTTGACAGAATCATGAAGAAACAAGGAGTTTTTTCTCATATGTATCTTGCTCAACAAAGAAGATGAAGAAGAAGAACACTGCAAGATTCTAATATTTGTAGATAAATGTAATATACGCAAGAGCTGTTGCTCAGATTATGTTATAGTTTTGTAATTCTTCATGTAAATTGTTTTAACACATGATTTATGCTCAGAGTTATGTTAAAAAATATGTTCTTAAATTATGAGCAATCTGCTTGATAAGAACCACACATGTAATCTCCAGAAAAACAATTATGTTTAGAATTGGTGTTGCCTCAGGTGATCAAGTGAAGATATGAAGACTTGAGAAGGCATTGGTTATAGTCATTGTAGATAAAATCATTGAAGAGGTAAATGAACGTTATATCCGTTGAGATCACTGAACGTGTCATTATTTTATGGTTTGTCACCGTACAAAATCTCTACATCTATAATATGTTGAGATTAGTGGATTAAGTCCTTGTTGAAGGAAAAGTCACTTGAGGAGGGCGGACAAGATATAGCCTTGTTGAAGTTGAACTTGGATAAACTAAATGTTTCTTTTTATTTCTAGTATTCAATTTATTTTATAGTATTATCAAATAGTTTTTCAAAAAGGGAAAAGTCTTGAAAACCCAATTCAAATCCTCTTTCTTTTGTTTTTCTCTACCTTCACCTTATGCCTCGTCAACTTTGAAATAAGTGTTTGGCACAAAGGGTGTGATTCTCCTCTCATTTATTAAGTCAATCGGAAACAACGTGAATCCCGCAATTAACATCACTTCCTACATCTACAGTCCTATCAATGTGTTTGGGTATAATAAGTGATATCTGACCAATGTAGATAATCAGAGGTGGAAGTATTGGTTTTTTAATCAGAGGTGGAAGTAACGGTTTTTTAATCAGAGCTATGTATGGTTGTTTTTTAATAGGGAGTGTACAAGGTGATTTGGAGATGTGAGCTCCCTTGAAAACACTTGCTTGTGATTTTGGAGAATCCGAGAATATTAAATCAACAACTTCATGGTATGATGGAGACCTTTTTTTAAACTATCATCTTGTGTAATTTTAACCTTTTTGGGGGCACCTTTGGTTTTTACCGGTTTCAAATGACGTTTTAAATCAGTGGTTTATGGATAGGAAATTTTACTCAACTATTCTTTTATATGAAATCTCATGGTATCACCCGCTTTTGAAAATCTATCCATGATTATTTTTAACTTGGTTGCAATTTTTATACTCGATGTACCGTCCTTCGTCGCACTGTAGTTATCAAACTGAAGTCTTTTCCAATGATAAAAGACCTCGTCTATACGTATGGGGGAATTTATCTTCATCTTTTTAGAAATGAGACGAGCACATAGAAGCCCGTAAGTTTTCCTAACTATAGTCCACACTTCGAACTATCAGGCCCCGTCGTCTCCGCTCGCTTCGCTTCATGAAAATGAAATACAATCCCAACCATGATATATTGAGAACCAACTTGAGTAGAGAGGGTTGTCTTTGAATAAGTGTTCTACCATGATTATGCTCCGACTAAAAGTTGTTTGAATTTAATTATGTTAGTTTTGGAGCATTTGGTTCACCATTCTCATTCTCTACAAAGATCTCCCTTGCTATCACCCAACCATTTCTCCACTTCCGAATATGCAGATTCGACTCTATTAGTTATTTTGTTTCCCAAATATCTAACCCGGTCCGTCAGAGCACATACAACTTTCTCTTTCACCATATCAAGATAGTAGATTCAACGTATTTCAAAAAACTATATATTTGACACACAAGCTTCTGAAATGTACCATATTCTCAGCATACAACTCTTTTGTAGAAGAATTTAATATATCCGTCCATGCATCCATTATGTTCTCCACCACAACATATGATTTGACAATGTTTCCGTCTTGACCCTTGATTTCTTTGTAGCCAACCACAAGTTTTAGCCTAGCTCTCACATTTTTTGTTATATGATACCGACAAAGTAATGCATATAAAGTAGGGAACACACTTCTAACCACATTCATAAGGGCGTTATCTCAGTCGATTACAATGACACAAGGAATATTATGTGGTTCCTTCAACAAAATCTTGCATATATCCAACGCCCATGTAACATTGTCTTATTTCTCATATTCCAGAAATGTAAATCCAACTTAAAATATCTTCTCCGTAGAAGTGAAACCAATAATTTCTAGAAGCGGAAGCCTATATTTGTTGATCTTGTACGTTTAATCAATTATAAGGACAGTTGGAAATGTGTTGGATAACTTGATACTATATAAACGCGTCAAAAAAATGTCACGAACACTGACTTTATCCTCACACACTATGTACCTTGAAACATAGCGGTTATTTTCCAAACGTTTTAAAAGTTGTTGCCTTTCGGATCTCGGACCTTTATTTGCAATGTTTTGTTGGTAACGTTCATTGTATACCTTCCTGATATTTGAAACACTTTGTGGTCTTTTTCGTTTCAAATCGAAAAATATGTTTCTCGGCCAAACTTTGATTATTAATATCTCCAAAATAATATCCTTATCCTCCGGCTTAAGCCGACATACAATTGGATAACCTTGTATCTTGGTATCAAATGCATGATTATGTATACCAGAAATAACATTAAACTGCCACATATCATCCACCCTAAAGTATCTGCTAATTTAAACGGAGGCTCACATTTTCTCGATCTGGTGTTCTCATGTTTCAACTTTCGAATTTTTAGAACATATTTTCCACTTCTCTCACATACCATCGTTGCAAATGTTTGCCTTCTACTAGTACCATTTTTGGACCTTCCAATCACAACGCGAAACTCGAGTTTACTAGCTTCCATTATGACCCGTTCAAGCATATGTTGACGAGCACTAGAAATTTGATCATTTGTAAATTGTTGCCGAACATCTATCTCGACAAAAATTGTTTTAACGTCGTTTTTCACCTCTTCCGTAACCTTTGGGAAAGATGTCGGGATGCACCATATCTAAAACGAGCAAAATCAGAAAAAATATGTGTAAACAAAATTATGTTTATGTTACAAACATAGTTTCAGATATTCACATCTGAAATATAGTAGGCGGATTTCGGATATGAATATCCGAAGTGACGCTATTTTTTCAACAAAAACTCAGCATCAATGCAAGAAAATGAGAGGTGAATTGGGGAATTTTTATCTTAAATTGTAGATTTCTATGCTCTCTTTGATATGATAAAACACTTGAAACTTAGTTTGAAAATGAAAATTTGATTGAGAATGATTGATGTTTTGTGGTAGGTTTTGGTTATGGGGAGAAATGACATGTATGAAATAGTAGTAGAGATGATTATGAAAAACTTATATAACAATGGTATTTTCGGATATGCATATCCAAAAATATCATTGAATGTTTAAATTCAACTTCAAATAATAATAACGTGTAAGCAAGAAATTTTCAAATATACATTTCCGAAACACCTTAAAAATTGATTTATGAATTTGTTCGAATATGTATATTCAAATAGTATTTTAGGGTTTTTAGGAATTTTTTTCGCTCATATAAAGATTTACTTAAAAAATTCCCTAATAATTTGTCTAAAAGATATGGATGATTGTTTTTATTTTCTTCCAAATGATTTATCTTTGATTAAAGTCCATGAATTCTTTTATTAATAGTCACTAGTTAAGGATGCTAACTTGGCATTTGAATTTTGGCAGGTTTAACAAAATATTACGACATTTATTTACTCTCAAACTTTAATCAATTCCTTTATTGTCAAAATAATGTAAATAGCTGAGTTATTTTTATTTTAAATTTCTGGTAAGAATTTCAATCTCAGCCTCAGGCTGCGTGATATATTACAAGTTAATCTGAATTCTGCTCAAAATATGTGATATATTACAAGTTAATCTGAATTCTGCTCAAAATATGTCATTTCAAGAACTGTTTACTTTATTAGTAGCATCACTTTTATAAAAATCAATTTTCTTCAAATCAAAAGAACGTGCCTTGTGTGTTTCCTTAGTAAAGGTATTTGTCACATGCTTTTTAAATTTACAAGTTTTATTTTTCGTTTCTTTACCTATAAATAGGATCTCTCTCTATTTCAGCAATACAATTTAAAACAGAATTAAGCAATACAACTCCAAATAAATAAACTTTTATTTTCATTGAACATAATGGATACAAAACTCAAATCCTCTCTCACATTCCTCACTTTTATTCTTCTTGTTTCCTTCTTGGATCTTAAGGCATCAGAAGCTAGGCCATTGCTGAGTCCATTACAAGGCAAAGAAGGCCTAATTGGAGTTTTTAGGACATTGAAGGGAGAAGGTCCATCACCTGGAGTTGGACACAGGTTTGTGGGAGAGATGAAGGACTCTGGTCTTAGTCCAGGTGAAGGGCACAAGAAAAAAACCAACGACGGACTCTCATAAAGTTCCCATATTTTTTTATCTTTTATTTGCCTACACTATATAGTTAGCATTTGTAACTATACTACATATGTTGTTAACGTATTAGTTGAAGATTAAAGTGAAAGGAATATGCACACATGTCTTACAATAGGTCAATAAAGTTAATTTCTTACCCATGTTGTCAATTATGTTCTTACCTCTTATATATATATATATATATATATATATATATATATATATATATATATATATATATATATATATATAATAGGTTGACTTTCACACACCATTCCAACACTTTCTCTAAGTTTGCAACGTAATTTTCAAAAACTTGATTCTCACACAGAGATTTTATCAATGAATACCTCCCTGATATTATCTTAGAAGTCTGTAAATATTGCGATCATGATCTCTAGAAGGTTTCCAGCGCGTTACATAAACCAAACAACATATGTCAATAGGCAATAAACCAAACAACATATGTCAATAGGCAAATGTGTCATATGGGCATGTAAAAGTAGTCTTTTCTCGATCATCTGAAAGAATTAAGATTTGGAAGAATCCAGAAAAACCGTTCAAGTAGCAAAAGTGTGAGTACCATGTCAGACGCTCAAGCATCTAATATTCAAATAGAAGAGGGCAATAGTCTTTTTGGGTGGCTTTATTTAATTTTATGTATTCAATACTCATCCTCCATATTGTCATTGCGCGCGTAGCTACTGGGTCTCCTTTATCATTCTATGATACAGTCACGCCTCCTTTCTTTGGTACCACGTGTACCGAACTAACCCACTTGATACCGATATATGATAAATAATCCAAGCATTAAGAAGTTTCACCACTTCCTTCTTAACTACCTCACTCACGTTAGGATTAAGTTTTCTTTGATGCTCTCTAGAGGTGTTGGAGTCCTCTTTTATCGTAATTATGTGCCTACATAAAGAGGGGTTGATTCCTTTGATGTTAATGATATTATAATCAAATGCTTCAGGGTGTCGTTTGAGCATAACTATGAGTTTTTCAGAATCGTCTTTTCGTAGGTCATCGTTAACTATAATAGGATGATTCATTTGACTATCAAGAAACTCGTATCTCAAGTTTTTGGGTAGCTCTTTGAGCTCTATAGTTGGTTACTTAAGGGAAAAACATAAGGTCATGAGTAAGGGAGAGGCGTGGGGTCAAAAGTAGGGGAACTGCATTCTCTTAGGCTATCATCTACATATGGGCGTTAAAACTCAGCCTCGTCCTCCTCAAGCATAGTTGTCGGTGTTAGATGTGCAACCAACTCTAAAATTAGCGGTGCTTACAATGATAGTTCTTTTACGCAGTCATCGATGACGTCAATAAAACAACATGTGTCATTAATAACATGAACCTTCATAAACTAAGACAAGATTAACTAAATTTTCTCATCATCTACCTCGAAAGTAAGCTTACCTCTCTTCATGTCTATGATAGCTCCTGATGCAGCCAATAAAGGTCTACCTAAGATTATCATGGTGTGAGAATCCTCCTTAATATACATCACTATGAAATCGATAGGAATACACAGCTAAACGATTCTTACTAGAATATCCTCCAGTGTTTCCACCAGGTATATAATTAATCGATCACCCAGCTGGAAAGACATCCTTATTGGTTTTAGCTCACCTACATTTAGCCTCTTTGAAATGGAGATAACCATGATACTAACACTATCTTATAGATCGCATATGACTTTGTTGATGACCTACTTTCCAATGACACAAGGAATGGAGAAACTCCATGGATCCTATAATTTTTGTAGAATCTTATTTTTAATAATGGCGCTACACTCTTTAGTGTATACTATCAACATGTATTTTACTCTTATTGATTAAGATCTCCTTGAGGAATTTATCATATGAAGGCATTTGAGTAAGTTCCTCCAAGAAAGGGATACTGATATGAAGTTGCTTTAGAAGCTCCACGAACTTCTTGAATGGTCCATTTATCTTAAACTTTGCAAGTATTTGAAGGTACAAGATTGTGAGCTTATATGTATGTGGGGGCACATAGGGTTATTCCTTTTCCACATCATTGACATTTGAGGTATTTCCATCATCTACCGTTATCGGTTCTTTCTCATGATTTTGGTTAATTAGTATCACATGGTCTTTCTCTTTGGCCTTACCCACATTCTTGTTCTTAACTTTCTTGTCCATGGGGTCATTTGATTATATTACTCTTCACAATGTTATATATAACATTAACAATTCCCTTTGGGGTTGGTTGGCTAAGGAATATCCCATATGTGGTGGAGGTAACCTCCAGTTGCTGAGTGATAAGTGCCAAAATGCCAGTATTGTGTGTATATAATTTGTGACACTTATCCATTATTTTTGTTAATATTGTTTGAATAAATCTCAAATTGTGTGTGTATTTGTACATATTGAGTATAATCATGTTTTGTGTAAATATTGTATTGTTTGATATATTTTTATTCATTTTGTATGTATCCATTCATAATTGGATCATTGAGCAATAAAGTGTTGAAGACACGGCTTCAAATGCGTAATTTTGAGCAACTCAACAACGAATAAGCTCAAAATCAAAGAATAAAAAATTATCAATTTGATTGATATTTTGTAATTGTTAGATAGGCCATTGAATAAGCTTTTCAACGCTTCAAATCGGGCACAAATCCGAGTTACGACTCTCAAGTTATGGCAAAAACATCTGCTGATTTTTTTTCAACACAACACAGAGCGCGCTAAACGCCCACAGACCAGGGCTAAGCGCACCCTATGGGTTTTAAAGTGTATAAATAGGGTTTTAAACAAATGTTTTAGGTATGTTTTGGGTATTTTTGAACCCCAATCCATCATACATCATTTTTTGGTCTAGAGAGGATTAGAAACACCATTTAGAGGTTGCAATCGGAAGATCTGGAGTCCAATCCTTCGTCGATTGGTGTTGACAAACCAAGAAATGTTTGGTTCATCTTCTTTTCTTCTCTTTGTAATCTCATTTGTTGGGTTTTTGTATCTAAGTATACTTTGAACATATGTATATGTATTGATCATGGTGTTGTATAATATATGCTTTACAAATCAATCTTGTTGCTTTCCTTGATCTTTGTGCATCTATGTTTTGATTTGTGTTGTTATAGAGATAGACATCACAAGTTTTGATTAGGGGAAGAAATTTGTTAGGTTTTAAACTCTAGAGATAGATTTAGGCTTAACAATAACTTGGGTATCGAAGCTTAATGCTTCCATGTTGTTTGTGTTGCGTTGAGAGATCGTTGATGCAGGAATACAGTTGTTCTCTCAATTTGGCTTAAACATAATCTAGGTTGTGAGTGATACGTGATGATTTTGATGAGTAGAGTATATTGAGTACAACTGGTCAATAGGTTTAAGTTTGTGATGAGTAGTGTATATGCACTCATGATAAGTTTCTTCTTTTTTTATGCAATTATTTTCTATTAATACTTTTTACCTTTTCCATACAAACTCATTTTAATTCAAACTCATTAACGAGAGATTTGTCGAACGGAAATTCAATATACCATTTTTATGGACACGATACAATACAACCTATATATCACCCGATAAAAATAATACTTTACTTTTTGCTTGTTGTTTTACCACTCCAACACTGAGTCACTTAAAGAAATATGGGTCTCGAACAATTTGTGATGTGTGGCCGTAAACTTTACTTTGTTTTCCAGCTAATTAATAAACTCATTCGTTTGAATATTTTCATTCATTAATTCCTTATTTTGTTGGGTTTGGGACAAGATTAATTTTTTCGTCATTAGTTCCATATTAGATTTCTTTGGGATAACAAAAGTAGTATGGGATCCTTTATTATTATTCTAAAAACTGAGTGCAGTGGTAGGTGTAGGACTAGAAGTGAACAAAGTGTTGTTGTTATTTTTATAGGAGAGATTCAAATGTTTTCTCCAACTAGGATTATATGTGTTTGAATAAGGATTTTCTTGCACATAATTAATCCTGTTTGAGTTTGGCTCAGATAATAATTGATAGCCAATATTAACATGTCCTTGGACTCCACAAATCTCATAGTTAGGAGTCAGTGCAACTACAGTAGCTAGAGGGGTAATGGTCAAGCTATTGATCTTCTAGGTAAGTGCATTTACTTTTGCATTCACATGATCGAAACTACTCACTTCATACTCTCAACCTTTGAGTTCTGTCTTTTCAACGGGGCATCCTTGGTTCTCCATTAATAGTAATTTTGAGCCATATACTCTATGAGTTGATAGGCTTCATTGATAATTATGGATTATTAACTATTTTTCTATACCATGATGTGGAGAAAGTCTCATCTTGACCTTGTATCTCTCACACACCTCAAAAAGTGACTCGTCGTTAGTTTGTCTTTAACATGTTCCCTAGTTTCTCATAACCCAATTTTACTTGGTGGGAAATACTTTGACAAGAATGCCTTTTTGGCTAATTCCATGTTGTTATGGAATTTTGTGGTAGGGATTGTAGCCTAGCTCGAGCTCTGTCCCTCAGAGATAAGTAAAATAGATGCAACTGAATGGTTTCAAGGTCTACCTCATTGGTCTTTAACATGTCAGCGTACTGCATGAACACCAAGAGGTGCAAGTTTTGGTCCGCTATAGGGTTAGAGAACTGATTATGATGCAAAATTTGCAGCAGAGAGGGTTTTAACTCAATGTTGTTAGCCTAGATCGCAAGATTGACATTTCTTGAATGAGGCTCGACCCGAGATGGGAATACAAAGTCCTTAAGAGGAAGTGCATCATTTTTTAGCCATTACTCGGATATTGTACTGAGCACGAATTGATCTATTCAACATCTAAGGGGATGAAAATGCTCGATTTCATTTATTAGTTGTGTTAATTCATCCATAGAGTTAAGGGTACTTGTACAGCCGATACATGGGGAAGTAAAATCAAATGCTTTAGTCTAGACGGTGTAACAACAAAGTATGATATTGGTGATATTGGTCCCCAACAACGGTGCTAAAAACTTGATAGGTTTGCAAGTGCGCGGAAATATTGGTTCATATAAAGTATTATGGATCCCACATAGATTAATCGACAAGTACCATTATTTAGTAATTACTATGTTTAGCTAAGTCGATGAGATTATATTTGGCTAAAAAAAGAGGAAATAAATTGGTTTTGAATTAATTATGAAACGAGAGACCGAAATTTAGCTCTCGTCAACCGTTAACGCTCACGTAATCGTCACTTATATTTAAAATAGGACAGTATTTTCTTGTAGAAAAGTAATTAATTTTTAAAGTCTTATTTACTTTCATGTGACCGATACCTAATTTTAGCTGCGTAATCTAACTCCTCCTTTTCACGTGTCCAACATGTTACCGTGCGAAATTCTTTTTGAAAAATAATTAATTTTAATTACTTAAAAAGTTGTGTAAGTTAGAAAAATTAACTTAAAAGTACTGACCACTTTTACGTGATCGTTATCAAATTTTAAGCATATAAACTTCCATTTTCATGTGTCCGCTTATACTATTAAAATCGTGGATTTCTTAACCCACCCCATAGTCTTCTTGTGCACCACGTGAAATTCCACTACTGCGTCTGGAAACTAGAAATAAACTTCTGGTTCGCACCCTATACCATGCAAATCAAATTGAAAAGGGTTGGGTGCTAACCGGAAGTTTACTTACGGTTTTAAACCGGAGGTATATTTCCGGTTCCTGAGAGCACTTAAAGGACGCCAAAACCTTTTCCCTCCCTATAACAGCAAAGTTTTTCAAAAATAAACTATCAAACTCTCTATTTCTCTCTAAATACATTTTTTTCTCAAACAATCAACACAAACCATCAAGCATTGCTTAAATATAACAAGTAACAGAATCAACCAAGCGACAACCATCTTCAATCAAGTAAGTGATTTAACACATTTTTAAAGTTTATAAAATTTCTATTGAAATTAGTGAAATAGAGTTTTAAATGTGTTCTTCTTTGCAATATATATCATTAGGACTCATTGTATAAGTGTTTGTATACTTATTTTGATGATCAATCAGTGTTTTTTTTTACACATTTGGGATGTTGGGGTGGGGCTGTCACGTAGTTCTGTTTCGCAGAGGAAACCGAAAATTTATTTCCGATTTCATGTCATGAACAAAACCAGAAATTTAATTTCGGTTTCTGTCAGCATTATTTTTTCATTTTTTTCTCTGTATCAAAACCGAAAGTTTATTTCCGGTTTCTTTCTGCATTGTTTTTTTCATTTTTTTTCCTCTGTAAGGCATATGCTAACGTTTCGTTCTTACTTCTACAAGAGATATGTCTGAGAAACCGTCACGTTTGAGGCATGGTCGGGTTGCACAACATTCTTCTGTGCAGAGAGATAGGTGGTTGGTGAGACAGGTTCCTTTGACATCTGGTCAGGCTATGTCTGAGGCACATTCTGTTGATTATGATTCTACACCTTCTATTTCTTCCTCCCATAGCAGACGAGAGTCTCCAATTCATCTTTCCCTGCCTCCGTCCAACCGTAGATGCACATCCTCACCACCGCGGGTTTTTGAGACGGAATCCTCATCTGCTTCACAGGCGGGGCCATTAGAGGTGAGACGTGATCCTACACCCCCAATACCTGAGGTACCAGTGCCACCTGAGATACCGGTGGCACCAAAGGCACTAGTGGCACTAGAGGCACCACCAGTGCCAGCAAAGGCACCGACGACAGGTCCCTCAGGTCTTTGGAGGGAGACCTTTTGACTTATCTGTACTCGCTCTTTATCCCACTCATGTGGCTAGACATTTATAGGATGGAGAGGTACGAAATTTACATTTATATTTCATTTATTAATTATGGGATGAAGAGTTACCGTGGAGGAGGCCCTGAAGGAGGTTGATAAGACACATGGTTGCCACGTGAGATATAATTGGTTAAAGAGGGTTTTTGATGATGAGGTTGCGCGTGCTACTGCAGTTGATGGTGATCCCAAGCAGGTTGCCCTTCATAGAGGGTATGCCATTAGAGCATACCTCTTGTATCTTGTTAGGACCCAAATTATTGTGGACACTAGTGCCACCTACACTAACATCATGCACCTTAGGTTCTTTCCTGATTCATACCAGGTCAATGGGTGGGACTGGGGGACTTCCTGCTTGATTTACTTGTATACCAAGTTGACAGAGGCGACTAAGTGGAGGATGAGGCGGATAACCGACATCATGTCTCTTAAGACGGTATAAAATATTTCTCTTAGCTTACTTTTTTAATTATTTTAATTATGAAACTAACTGGTTTAATATTGATAATTTAGGGACAGATCCTACAACACTTCATCCGCATCTCTGGATGGTCATTTATTGAGGGTTATACTGAGCAGATGCCTCGTACATGTGCATACGAGCCGCGCATAGGCAACCCGATGACACTGTCGTATCGGGTTTACCTGGACCAGATAATGCGTGAGGATATCCACTTAAGTGCCTACGCCGACTACTATGAGATGATAGCTTTTGATAAGGTTTCTCTATTTACAGGTTGGTTGGCATGCGGTACTCGGAAGACTGCTGCTTATATGCCTGAGCGAGTGGTGCGTCAGTTCAGGTATACTCATACCATTCATCGGCATCTTGCTTTATTTGCCCCTCTGACCTTGAAGAGGAAAGATATGGATGACATTTTTGATGATTTTGATAATCATCTCGTACCTGAGGAGGCCAGGAGTACCGTGGCTCCAGACGATTGAAGTTACGCGTACGGTTACATGCTATGATTCTTCAGGATTTCCCATCCATACATGATACGGGAGGCTCTGAGCGACCCACCCAGATCGGCTCATCAGGAGATCTTGGAGGAGGAGTAGGCTATGAGGGATCATGCCCAGGACGTGTTGCCTAGATGTCGCCGTATCATGGAGCTTGCTAGGGATGACATCGATAGAGGATTATTTTCTGACGGATCCAATGTCAGAGGTGTTTTGGAGGCGATCATAGCGGAGGCTCAGACAGCGGAGGAACGCCTCAAGGGTGACAGGCCGCCTCCTCCATACGCAGTAGTTTATTTTGATTGTATTTTGACTTAGTTTTTTTATTTAGTATTGTACATGATCTGTATTTTGAATACTATTATTATGAAATGCATTTTGAATAACATTTTTGGACTTTTATTCGATTTAAAAGTTACATGTCTTTACTTTGAATTATAAATGTAATACTAAATTAATTGCTTAAAATTATGTTTTCTACAAACTGTCATGCCGTGAACCGGATGTATACTTCCAGTAAGGAATCAGAGATATACTTTTGATTTTATACAAATATTTCAAAAGTAGTGTGAACCGAAAATAAACTTTCGATTTTATAAAGAACATTTTCGAATTTTCATGGAGTACGTCACATCCTATGAGATGAGTTAAGAAATTCACATAATTAAAAAAAAAAAAATTATTAAAATAACCAAAAAAAGTATACCTATTAGTAGATATATACCGTGTGAGTGTATGTTTTTATGTCAAGCTAACTTTTCTCTAACTTTATATATTTTGAAGGTCAAACAAACTCAAATTTAGAAAGGATTTGACTTCTCGAATATAGGAGTTTATTAGTCATCAACACAGTAGTATTAATAAAGGAACACACTAATTTTGCATTGATTTCCACTTTCCCAAGTTAGTATTTAGCACACCACTAAAATCAGTCCATTGCATACAGCACACCTAGATTGATGGCTTTTTGCAATGTAGTCAATGAGGTTACTTGCATCAACTAAATAAATAAAGTTAATTCCAACATAGGTAAGATCTGAATAATAATTATTTAATTAGAACATTTGAATTTTTGTTTATTTTTTAAATGATCCATCTTTGGTTAGAGTCCATGGTTGTTTTTTTTTTTAATAATAATTATGTGTCATTGACTAGTTCGGATACTAACTTGGCATTTGAAATTTGCTAGGTTTAACAGCATTTCAGTGACATTTATTTACTAAAATTTCGTAAACTTGAATTTAAATAGTAATTGAGTTCTTTTTAATTATTTTCAAATTTCTGGTAAGAATTTCAAACAGCTTCAGGCTGCGTGATATATTACAAATGAATCTGAATTCTGTTCAAATATGTCATATCTAAAACTGTTTACTTTATAAGTAACATCACTTTCATACATACCAATTTTCTTCAAATCAAAAAGAACGTGCCTTGTGTGTTTCCTTCGTAAAGGTATTTCTCACTTTCTTTTTGTTTCTTTACCTTTAAATAGGATCCCTCCATTATGCTATTTCAGCAATACAATTCAAAACAGAATTAAGCAATACAACTCCAAATAAATAAACTTTTATTTTCATTGCACATAATGGATACAAAACTCAAATCCTCTCTCACATTCCTCACTTTTATTCTTCTTGTTTCCTTCTTGGATCCTAAGGCATCAGAAGCTAGGCCATTGCTGAGTCCATTACAAGGCAAAGAAGGCCTAATTGGAGTTTTTAGGACATTGAAGGGAGAAGGTCCATCACCTGGAGTTGGACACAAGTTTGTTGGAGAGATGAAGGACTCTGGTCCTAGTCCAGGTGAAGGGCACAAGAAAAAAACCAACGATGGACTCTCATAAAGTTCCCATATATTTTCTTTTTTATTTGCATACGCTATATATTTAGTTACCATTTGAACTATAATTCGTATGTTGTAATTAATAAAAACTATAGCAAATTAATTATATGCAAGTACTTCTAAATGTACTAATTGAAGATCGATACACTGTAATATGACTTACAATAGGCCGATCAATACAGATAATTTACTCATGATGTAAATTGTTTTCTTAACTTTTATTTATATATATATATATTACCAAATCTCAATCATTAATAACAATCAACAGTACTATAAAATAACATGTTTTATTTCGGATACAAATCACATTTAATCTCAATTATAGAACAGAGGTAACGAAGAATGTCATAAAAGTATCAACATTACTCCTAAATTTTTAAAATATCAAGAAAAAATATTTTTACACATGGATTCGAACTCCAGCCTATGCACTTTCAATACTTTTAAAACTTACGCATCAAACGTCTCGGTTTATCAATAACACCGAGAGATAACATTGATAATTTTTAAAACTCGTTACAAACTACATAATATTAATAAATTATTTGGTTACCCCCACTACTATAATACGCGCATACAACAACGCCAAAGTCATCACGGTTCATTCAAACACCGTGGTGACATCTCTAAACTCAAACGAGATATTTTTTTTAAATTAATAATTTTTAGGATATAATCGTTGTTATTTAACTGACTGTGGTGATATAATCAAGCTTTCACGAGTTCGAATATATATCAACTATGTCAAATATTTTATTCTTTTAACGTTAAGGCACATTTTTATTTTTTATTTATTTTTAAATAAGAAATAAAAGTAATAGCAAAACGATTGGTTAGTTCAACCGTCACGATATATTTTATTTTATTATTTAAAAAATTTAAATGGTTAAATAATGGCACTTACTATGAAATTTCATTATGCAAGTAATATATCATTACGGTTTAGAGTTTTGACCTTGGTGGTATCTTTATAAATAGTATACACTTCTAGCTAGCTTGTCTCTTCAGTTTCTATTTTTCACTGAAAAAACAAACAAGATGAAACAACTTTAACCTTCAATACTATGAAAAGATACATAACTTCAACCCTAACACCCGCTACGCCAAACAAGGGATTAGACAACACTTTTTAGGCCTTTAACAGCGCTTAAAAGCGCTGCTAAAACCAGCGCTGCTAAAAGTATAGACAACGCTTAGGTTACTGTAAAAGCGCTGCTATAGATACCTTTTAGGCAGCGCTTTTTCCTGAAAAGCGCTGTTATAGGTACCCTCTTTAGCAGCGCTTTCACTTTAGACAGCGCTTTTGAAAGAATTTTACGTGGAGCTTTTGATAGCGCTTGGTAAAAGCGTTGCTATAGATACCCTTTAGGCAACGCTTTTACTTGAAAACCGCTGCTATAGATACCCTCTTTAGCAGTGCTTTACTTTATACATCGCTTTTTTATTTACCCTTTAGCAACGCTTTTCTATTGCCCTCATAGCAGCGCTTTTTCATCCACTTTAGACAGCGCTTCTCATTAAAAGCGCTGTCTATTCCCCCCTTTAGCAACGCTTTCTCTAATAAATTTTTGAATATAATTTTTTTTTTCTTTTAAAACAAAATGCTGTCTATCAGATTTAATTTCACCATTTTTGCACCAGATTTTACCAGAATTTGTAGCTTCAATATAACATTTTAAACAACAACAACATCAATATACAACAATGAAACAATATTACACTACAAAAAAAAAGCTCATTAGCGACGTGAATGTAACGTGACAAGCTTCAAAATCACGTCACAAACAAAAAATAGCATCATGTGTATTTATGTCGCTGGAGAACAAGTGGCAAACTTGTTGCGACGTGTTTCCCATGTCACAAAGTTGTGACGTGGTATTCACGTCGCTACATAGTTGTATAGGGAACATATATGGCAGACATGTAGCAGCTTTTGTAGCAACGTGAGAAGCATGTCACTTTGTGACATGCAACCCACGCCGCTACATGTGACGTTTATGTTTTTTTTAAAATTATTTAGTAATTATTTTTTATATTAATTAATTTATATAATAAAATTTATATAATAAAATTTAAATAATAAAATTTATATAATAAAATTTATATAATAAAATTTATATAATAAAATTTATATAATAAAATTTATATATTAAAATTAATATAATAAAGTTTATATAATAAAATTTATATAATAAAATGTATATAATAAAATTTATATATTAAAATTATTATAATAATATTATTTTATTATATATTCGATTAATAAAATTTTATAAAATAAATTTATATAATAAAATGTTATATAATTTAATAATTTAAAATGATAAAAATAAATATATTACATAAATGCAAATTTAAAAACAAAATAAATAGAATGTTTTCACGGGGCATCTTCACCCAGATAATTATCAAGATCAAAATCATCAATTCCGTCATTATCTGGCTGTGTATCAGGAACATTATGATTTCCACCACCTTGCATAAACCGTCTCATCTGCTCCTCCATATCAGATTGTCTCTTCCGCATGATCTCCAACTGTTGCTCCTGCTCTTGCCTCATTGTCGTCATTAGGGCCTCCATTTCGCGTCTCACTTCACTTGCCGCCAATTGTCTTACTGTTTCAAGTTGATCCTGTGTTAGATTTGGTTGACGTGACCCTCCCTCTCCATCTCTAAGTCGTTGAAACAGATTACGATCACCAACTCTCAAGTCGGACGCCAAATTTCCACCCGCAAAAAAGCAACTATTAGGCCCTTTTCCATTAACTACTTCATTCCAAATATAGAAATCACCATCACCATTAAGCGGCTCCCCCTCTGCTGGCCTATATTGAGGATTATGTTCCAAAAAAAGTGCAAGCAATGTCTGATAATCATCCTACTCATGCATTAAATAATTAAATTAAATTTTTTTTTACATATATATTAAATTATACTAAATTAATACATGTATATATTAAATTATACTAAATTCAAATATATTAAAAAGTTGTCACGTGATTTTCACACCATAATTTATGAATTGCCACGTGATTATCATGTGGCAATTTATCAGTTGCCACATGATAATCACGCCACAATTTATAGATTGCCACCTGAAAATAACGTCACAAATTTTGTTATTAAATTAATAAAAAACATATATTAAATTACTTACAAAAGCTCTCTTTGTGCGCTCGTCGACAAAACCTCCCGATTTCTTTGTCCGAGTCCTCGTAATCAACTCAATAATCAATGGTGGTCTCCCAAACTCCTTAGTCTAAATAATAAAATTAAAATTAATTAGTAAAAAATATTATGAATAAAAATATAACTTAAAAAATTAGTAATTTTTACCATTCGCCGGACATGCTCCGTAGTACTAATACTTCCAACAGTATTGACACATCCCCCCTTTTCGGATGCCCTCATCTTCTTAAAAGTTTCTGATTTAGCCTTGAATTCCGGCGAACCCCAAAATGTAAGAAGTTCGACGAAAACCTCTACGCCTATCCAGTTAGGACGGATACCATGAAGCTCATAATTCTCCCTAACCCGCCGCATTATATCAGAAAATCTTCTAGAGGTTCTGCTATAATAGATTTTTTCCATAATTTTCTCATTCAACGGATCCCACACACATTTTTCCTGCAATGTTGTATGACATTAAAATAAAAAGTTAAGTAATTGTCATGAAAATGTCACTTAAATAACAATACTAAAAAAATAAATTAAATTTACAACTTAAATAAATAATAATACCTTGGCAGTAGTCCGACTCGACGCGAAACTAAACAACAAGATTTTGAATAAACAATATTAATTATAAATTTATACAAAAATTGAAAATTAATATGTACTTAAATAAAAGTTTATATAATAAACATACTTGCTTCCTTCGGGCCAAATCCAAAACCTCCCGTCAATGACATGAATCTCACTCGGATCATCTCTCCCACAAAGATCGGCTCCATCTATATCATCATCTACCACATCTGCATCACCGTCAGCCTCACGTGCAGGTACATGTGTAGGACGTGGGGTGCTGGATTCTACCGTATGTCTGGGATGTGGGATGCGTGATCCTCCGGTCTATCTAGGACGTGGGGCGCGGGATCCTCCAGCCTGTTTGGGACGTGGATTGGGGGATCGTCCAGCCTGTGTGGGACGTGGACTGGGGGATCGTCCAGCCTGTGTGAGACGTGGACTGCTGGATCCTCCAGTATGTGTGGAATGTGGGATGTTGGACCCTCCCGCCTACTGGAAGGATGAAGACATCTGTGTGGGATATGAAAAACCGGGTCCCCTCGCCTGCTGGAAGGATGAAGGCACGCCAGTCTGTAGAAATGGAAAGCGGGTCCTCCCCTTTGGAAGGATAAGGCACACCATCTGCTGAATGAAAATTGGATCCTCCAGTCTGCTGGAAAGATGAAGGCATCTGAGTCGATGTGAAAGGAAAACTAGATCCTCCCGTATGTTGGAAGGATGATGGCATCTGAGTCGGTGGGAAAAGAAAACTGGGGCTTCCAGGTGGCACAAAAGATGCAGGTACCCCAGACGGGAATGTATGGGAGGAGAGTAATGGGACAAAACCCTGAGTACTGGCCAGGGACATAGGATTAACCTGACTCTGAAGGGGCACATGGTTGAGTGAGGAGCCTCACATGTTTAAAACAGTAGAAATTTTGACACCGACTATAACGATTACCCGTGGTTGTTTATTAAACACTGACAAGAATAATATAAATTATAAAATGTTGATGTTGAAAATCGAACCTGGGACCTTTAGGTCTATCACAATGACTAAATTAACTAATTGTTGTGATATAGTGCTCGCTTTCCAGAATACTACAACGGTTCCAGGACTGTGATTGTAAGTAACACATTTACAACAATATTTTACATAACAACCCCTGAACCTATGTGATTATATGTATTTTTCAATCATTGTTAAATAAATTTTCTGTAGTGGTGTCCATAATATTACATTATTTACAGAAGATATTTCTGTAAATACATATAATAAGTTTTGAATCCATTCATCGTCATTACTATGAATGATGATAAGATGTTGGATCCTCGTTTTGTTGAAATATTAGGAAAATCGAACTTGGAACCTTTAGGTCTATCACAACGGCTAAATTAACTTATATATAATGCTCGCTTTCCAGAATACTACAACAAATCTAAGACTGTGATTGTAAGTAATGCATTTACAACAATATTTTACATAACATCGTCTGAACCTATGTAATTATATGTATTTTTCAATCATTGTTAAATAAATTTTCTGTAGTGGTGTCCATAATATTACATTATTTACAGAAGATATTTCTATAAGTACATACAATAAATTTTGAATCCATTCATCGTCATTACTATTAATGACGATAAGATGTTGGACCCTCTGTTTTGTTGAAATATTAGGAAAAATATATTTGATATTATTAATAAACAAATATATAAAATATGTAGCAAATAAATGTGGAGAATATGTAATTTATATCTTTAACAAATTTAATTGATCATAATTCAAATAAATGATTCTATCCTCATTATTAAGAGGGTCGCAATTTATTGAACTGTGATAATAAAGAGGGTAAGAGTTTTTATAAAGATGATGAATATGATAATTAATGTTGCAAATTGCCTACTATATGCTATTTCGAAATAGTGTATTTAAGGTAGTACAGTTACTTTTGAATTAAATTTATATGAAAGTAAACCCTGCCACTCTTTCTTATTTAAGTGGCCAACTATGAGTGTCCCTGGATTAATTAAACACCATTAATTCGAAAGTCCTACTTACATTTTAAATTGTTTTAGTAATAGTATCCTATTAAAAAATTTATAAGTTTAATATAAATAATTAAATATAAAAAGTAGAGAAATGACGTACACCATTTCTTACTTAAACTACACCGTATTTTACTGTTCATCTATATGATATAAAATTGTATGATTAACCAATTTCATAATTTCATTAACCAGTATTTTATATTTTATTAACCAATTTTATTTTTCATATTTTTAATATTTGGATATTTATTAACAAACTTCATAACTTCATTAATCAATTTTTTACATTTCACTAAACAACTTTGATTTACATCTAAAAATTATTTTTAATATCAGTGTGTTCATTAACCAACTTCATACCTTCGTTAACTAATTTATTGCATTTCATTAACCAACTTCATATCTTCATTAACCAACTTATTGCATTCCATTAACCAACTTCATATCTTCATTAACTAATTTATTGCATTCCATTAACCAACTTTATTTTACTATTAAAATTTATTTTTAATAATTTGGTGTTTATTAACCAACTTTATCACTTTATTAACCAATTTTATACATGTCATTAACCAACTTTAATTTACACTGTTCACAGACAATATTTCGTGGTTACTGTTCACGAATATAATATTATTCACAATACTATTTATGCACTATTCATGGTACTGATCAATGTATTTATGAACAATTACTACGGTGTATGAATAACATTGGTGGAAAAAAAATACTATGACAATAAATTAAATAGTTAAATGATAGGTACATATCAAACTTAGTGTTAGAATACCTAAGCAGTCATCTACATTTTTAAAGTCGAAACAAACACTAATTTAGAAATTATTTGACTTTTTAGCATTGTACCAGTTCTTCCCTCAATAGAGGAATATACTAATTTGGATAGTTTTCCACTTTTCTAGTTAGAAATTGGCACAGCACTAACTAAAGGCATTGACTGTGACTTGAGTCCATTGCATATAGCTACCCCTTGATTTATGGCTTTTTGCTATGTCAATGAAGTTACTTGCATTAACTATTTTATGACTACTCTTTTCCTCCCTCGTGGATACCTTGGATTGTCACTATCTTGCGTCTTCATTGCCTAGGCCTCCAAATTTTAAAACCATAATAATTCTATAAACTTTACGCGTCTAAAGATTACTTGCATTTTTTTCTTATACCAATTTGAATTTTGTAATATTTTGATCACAGGCTCTCTTTTAAAAAGTGAAATGTAGACTGTTCATATCTATATCCCCTACATATAAAACTCTTAAATACACGTATAGTTACATAAAGTATGACACTCCTGGCCGGTAAAAGTGGCCTGAGGTCTTAGTATTTTTCTTGTGGTTAAGGTTTATTCACAGTGCTGAGAAATCTTTTTTAGTGGTGTTTTTAGCTATGGATAGAACCAGCTCACGTGATGCGAGAATCTCTGAATTCTTGTTGATATGTTATGTGCATCTGAGTTCTATCACTCTTCCTCCTCAACCTAAGGTTGAAGGTATTTATAGAGGTTTATGGGCCTAAGATTGAGGGAACTCCTGAGAAGTGGTAACCGTTCCATCTTGACTAGGAAAGTCATTGGTTGTCTACTTCTTAGGGAGCTTTGTGCATGACTTCGCACATGTTGTACTTCAGGCGACGCGTTATGGGGTGGGCGCCTAACAAAAGGTAAAACTTGAACCTCCTCGTCGTGGGCCCTTATAAATATGTAGTCCTTCAAGCACACAGGCTTGTAAAGGGCAAAGTGTTTTAAGCTTCAATTGCCTTTAGTTTGACTTAGTGGTCAAGGGTGATTTCCTTAACTAAGGACGAGTCCCACAAATAGGGATGAGTCACTCGATTAGAAAGTGAGTACCTCATCTAAGGGTGAGTCCCTCAACTAAAGAGAGTCCTTATGTTAGAGGCGAATCTTTTAATTTGGGGTGAGCCATAGTCTCCTTGGTAGGTGTTTCTTGCATAGTTTGCATGTCAGTCGAGTGATGTTGACATTAGTGAAGTCCAAACGCTAATCAGTTAAAAAAACTTGATTGTTTAGTGGTAAAAGGTGTGTAAAATTTAATGATGTAAACTATTTACGTGTGGAACCCTTCCTACTTCCTACAGTAGTGAACTATTTTCTAGGCATGTCACTTAAGATATTGGCTTTTCCCAATAAAGGGCCATGATTTAAGTTTCAGGAAAACCTTTTTCTCCCTCTCTCTTTATTTATTTTGTTTAATTTGAGAGAATTCAGAGACTAAGAGTACTTTTCACATTTAGATAGGAAAATGAAGATCACATGGTTTGTCATTTTCTAAAGGATTTAAGTGTAGTAGTTTTTTCTTGGACCCTTTTGTCGAGAGCCAATGGCTAAGAAGAAAACCTCACACGTTTATGTTTGATACATTGTGTTTCTATATTCAAGATCTAACATGTTTACACAGTTTTGTCTGGGTATTGGATTTTCCAGCATCGGGCACAAAGATGACAAAATCCTAGACCCATATTTGGAAATAGATAGATCTAACATGACCAGCATGGATGGTTCGTATGCTCCTTATTTCTACTTTCATATTCCTTTCATTCATGAGTTAGAGGTTCTGATTCCTTTCACACCTTTTGAGGTAGACTTTCCGACACCATTAATGTCGCCCCTAAAAGATCACGCCAAACGTGTTAAGCATTCTTAGGGATTTCAAGACTATCTATTGTAACTTGGGCATCCCTCCATCGTTTGAGTGTTCCTTTATTTCTTTGGCGTGAAGCTTCTTCCTATTTGTGGTTAGATAACCTTGTGTGCTTTGTCGAGATGGTTCTTGTTGGAACCCTAAGTGGAGCCATATGAGGATTGAATAGATATATTCATGTGGGTCAGGGAGCAAAATGGTGCCTCTATGATGACCAATGAGGCGTCAGGTGCCATGTGCTTCCATCTATCACTAACAGTTGATCCTTAGCTAATTAAGGGGATATACCACATACCATTTCTCCCCTTGAACGAGAAGTAATCTATATTTTAATTTGTTTCCAACTCATGCACTTCGTAATATCATTATCCTGGATTTAGAAGACGAAAATGAGGAGCAAAAGTACATAGGTAAACTTTATGGCATGAAAGGGAATTTCTGACTTGATCCATTTTTTACTATATTATATGTGCTAACAACGTATTTTTGTAAGGGACAATGACTAGTATATCGCTCGGTGAGAGGAGTGAATGTCTAGTTATAGTGCAAGCCAAACAAATACCAACAACCATACCCCCATTGTTCCCTATTGATTTATTCAATGGTGGTTAGAGAGAAACAGTAGAGCGATACATTTCAGGATGGAAAAGCCCTTCCTCCTAAGAATCTAAGGTGGGAAGAGGGCCTATCAATGCCTTTAAAAAGCCACCACACGGATGATGAAGTAGGAAGGACAAGTTGGGCTCTTATTCCTATGATTGAAGCTTCTAGGCCTTAACCATGGAATTATTTTTCCTTTAGTGAAAATGAGTTCTATAGGTGTTTCCTTTCTATCCTAGAGAATTTCCCTAATGTCTATCAGTCACTTCTCAATGAGTCTTCCTCCTACTTAATAAACCTTTTAGAGGTCAAAATATTGAGGTGTCTTTTGGTGTTAACTAACAATTTTTTACTAAGGGAGGTGATTATAAGCTAAGGATCATCCCCAAGAGGAGAGTATTTTGACACAACCCATGTTGAGATAAGAGGCATCAATAAGTGGTCATGTTGAGACTTAACAAAATTTAGGTTTTGAAGATGAGTCGACGAAATGATTTGATGTTAGTCGACTAGGAGCCAAATCAATGAGGAGGCCACAAGCCATCATCAAATATGTGAAGCATTCAACATTGGAGCAGTTTTCATCAATGGTTACAAATAGAATGCGGGAAGGTTCAAAAAGGCAGTTTCCACCACAAACTCCAAAACATGGTTGTAATAATTGTACAACGTGATGTATATCAGTTATTTTTGTTTGTTATTTAAGAAATTTTTCATTCATGTTAGGGGTCACATTCTGTAACATTTGTAAGAAATTATTCAAAGTATCTGCGTCAAAGAGGGATACAAGTCACTACTGAAAAATGTATGCTTGCATCCACATTTAAATTCAGAACAATTTACTTTAAGTTTTCTCTCTTGTTTATCTTTCTTGCAGATTTATCTTTGTTTTTGTCTTTTACCTTTTTTATGCTTTCCAAACCAAAAACATTGTACCAAACTTAACACAGAGTCTATGAAATTTTTAGTCGGTCCTGCAAGTAACCTTTAAGTAATAAGCTAGTGGGACAAGTTTGTGTTTAAGTTTGTTTTAAGTTCGTCTCCATTTGTGCATGAGATTGAGGAATGGTATTATAATGTATATCCTAGGAATCCATAGGGGGAACAACCCCCAGGAGGAAATACTAGTGTTGTGGAAAGTGTTGGCTCAAGTTCCATGATTGTGTCTTCGACAACCCCAAGCACACCACTCATTACAAGTCATCCAGTCACTACAAGACCAAGTACGGTCAATACTACACGACAATATATGCCTATTTTCGCGATGCCTACACATGGTGGTGGGGAACTAATGTGTGGCATGCTAACAACAATGATGGCAGGCTTGCATAATAGTGTTTCGGAATTTTGTGAAAATACAACATAAACATTTTCCCTGTATCATACAACATCAACATTTTCAATTGGTACCAAAGTAGGCATCCTGTATGTTTATGGATGAGATTCATGGGGGATACTTTCTGGTTTATGTGCAAGGTGGAAAGTCTGTACTGAAAAGCTTTTTGAACTTGGAGAGTTCATGTTGTTGTTTGAACGGACCCTAGAAGTGGGGGATGGGATATTCATAACATGATGTGTATTGGACCTATCTATGATGGTTTAAGGCCTGTAATTTTAGAGGAGAACTAGTGTGTTAAGGTTTTGACTTAGTTTAACCCATTGCAACAGAAGTATGATGTGTTTGTGAAAAGGGTTATATTTTTCTAATTGTTAGTAAGGAGTGTTTTAGTTTGTGTTTCTCTACGTATGTAACTGATGGAAGACTATTGGTGGTTTGTGTGTTGAATCTGCAACATTATATTTCCCTCTGAAGGTGTATCCCATGGTGTGGTGATACTTGAGGATAGATTCAACTAGCTTGTTAGAGTTGCCAAAGATACTTCAGGTTGTCTCAAGTCCTCTCATAAAGGTACATATATGTGTTATGGGAAAGAAGTGATCAAAAGGTAATGAAGACCAATTTTTCCAGAACATTTATATCCTCTTTCTCAATATTTTGATGATGAAAGAAGAGGGTGGATCTAGAGAAAAAGAGTGTCAATATCAAAGCCTTCATGCGGGAGTGAAGACCTTGAATTGTTATAAAGATTATTTCTCTGTTTGTTTTAAAGCAAGAGAGTATCATTGTCAAAAACTTTATGCGGGAGTGAAGATCTTGATAAGTTATCTCTTAAGCTTATTTGTGGTGACCTAATTAGGAGAATCTTTCTGGTTATAGTGTCCAATGTGGTTTTGTTATATCTGAAGATGAATTTTCTTGTGAAGATACATGTTTATGATTTTCTAATCATGAAATATAGAAAGTATAATCGAGAACGAATTTGAGTTTGTAATGTCAATCCTAATGTCTCTACATCGCCCAATACATCAGTATTTTTATGGTAAATGCTCAATCAAAGACTTGTCAGACAATAGCTGTTTTGAAGGATCTCTGAAAAGCTGTTTGAATGAGGTGAGTTCCTATTGTTGTGTACATGGTCCCTGGAAGTGGAGGATGGACTATGTAGTTATGTCAGGCGTGGTACAGGTTGTTGTGGTTATGTTTTGGTTTGGTTTGTTTTTAAACCTAGGATGTTTTAGGTTGCACCTAACTTGTGGTGGTTGTGTGCAATATGTTATGCCTGAAGACTATTGAGGAGTTGTTGATTGTTATGTATTCCACTGCGTGTTATCTGTAATCCTTGGTATTCATTATGTCGCAAGAAGGACATTCGGGTTTGGTCTCCTCAGCAGGTGTGATGTGTGGTGATGTAGTATGTGCAAGACAATCTCAACTAACTCTGTGAAATTGCCAAAGATACTTGATTTGTATATCTCAAGTCCACTTAAAAAGGCATTTTTGATGAGTTCATTGACAAACATTTAGAGCCACGTTAGGAAAGTGACTCTGAGTCTTGCTAGAGATTGGAATAATTTTTGAGGATCTTGAAAGTTATCAAGAGTTATTTAGTTTCTAGAAGCAATGTTAGGCTTCAGAACCAAACTTATTTTGTGAGTTCTAGAAGAAAGGAACTAATTAACTACAAGATGTTTGGACATTATGATATGAAAATGGCTGGTGCATAGCAAATGAACTGGTTTCTAAACAAATGTAGTGTGAGTACATATGTTTGGAACCTAATCCTGATTTGGAAGAGGAGGAATATGGGTGTGTATCTAAGGTGTTTTATCTAGAAAACATGTCTTAGATTGGTGTGCTGGTTGAATGTTGATCAACCAATTGGTTACTTATTGGTCCAATTTATTTTTGATCCAAGCAGGTAGAAGGTGTAGAAATATGGAACTTTATAGGAGGTCTTGATATTGTACTTATGAAGAAGCCTCCTGAGGTATGATGTCAACTGCTGTTTTTGTTTATGTTCATCTATTGAAGTGTGTATGCTGCTTAAAAAGGAAGTGTGGTTTGAAGATCATGGTGTGAATATTATTGTTGGTGTGATGATCTAGTTATGTGAAGCCAGTTGTTTGAAGAATGTGCTTACATGTTTCTGATAAAGAGTCAAAAGGGTAGTCTTGATTATGTCGGGGAAAATTTATTTTGGAAGGACTCTATGAGAGTTTCTAGCTGATGGGAGTTGTCACATGTGGTGATGTGATATTTTAATTTGTGTTGGCCATATGGAGTATATGTAGATACCAATATAAAGTTTTATGTAAAACATCAAGTCTGAAGATGTGCTCTTAGTTTGAGGGGAGTGTACACAAAGTGACTCCAGGACTTTCTCCTAATATCCTGATGTATTGGTCTGTGGCGGTAAGTTGTTAGGGCTACTGTGAAGAGATGTTGGATATGATGTCCCAACATCAATCAGATTGTGGTTATTACCTCTTGTTAAAAGCCTTTGTCATATACTGGGTAAACAAGGGGAGAGTATATGTTTGTATATGGGCATTGAACACTGATTGTTGGCTACTATTGAGGGGGAGAAGTTTACAATTCTCTATAGCAGGTTTTAAGGGAGAGATTGTTACACATGTGATATGTAAATTAGTTTTAGCCAAAATAAGCCAAAGGGGGAGATTGTTAATTCTCTATTTTTAGGATTACCTTTATGTTTGGTAAAAACTAATATAGCAGCAATAGGTTAAAGAGGATAATAACTTGTAAGGAGAAAGCAGGTTGAAGTTCCATTTGATGAAGAAACATGTTGTGTTGAAGTGTTTCAACATTTGGAACAACATGTCAAAGAAGATGTCATGACATCGTGCCTGAGCTGACAAATTGGATTTTGTTATGTTTTTTAACAGAAGCAGAATATTCCTGTTATGTTTTCAATAGAAGCAGAATATTCCTAAGATATTATATAATCCTATGTTGCACTATATTGACAGGTCAAGAAGATTCAATCTGAAATCAAGGAGATATATTAGGGAGATTTTATAGGAGAAAGTCTTGTAAACCTGTAACAACTTATTTTTTGTCACTTAGAGCCCAAATCAAGGAGATTTTCTAGGAAACTAAATGATTTGAGTCCTAAATTTGTGGAGAATATTGAAACTACTGGTGAAATCATTGGATAGAATATCAATGAAGTTGCCATCAAACGTTTTTATCCCGCGAGAGGAAAGGAAAATATTGAGTAAACATGAGGGGGAGAAATTATAGTCTTACGACCAAGAGATCGGATAAGGGAGTATGTTACGCGAGGGGAAGGTATTAGCACTCCGCACGCCCGTAGTAATCTACAGTATTTACTTCTACTTTATTGGGTGTGGGTATCTATTTACAACCTATGTCTAAGGTAACATGAATGAATGCAAAGTATTATATACAAAAAGAAAGGTTTTTTATTCGTTCCTGTCGTGGTTGCGAACCTTTGTGCCTACGTACCTCATTCATGCAATTAGGGATCAAAGCACTACGTAGATCTCCTCAAAAAATTTGATTGGTTGCAATATTTTTTTATGGGAATTTCTATTCCGCATCCTTACAATTGCAACTCGTGCTTGGCGTTGCAGATTATCGTAAGTCTTATGCTCGACTGCTCGCAACTTAGCAATTTTCTTGGATTTGAAAAGGAATGCCCTTATTGAAAAGGTTTTCAAAGAAAACGGTCCGAAGACAAAAAGGTTTAAAGTGAGGTGAGTTGTTTTTTACCTTTGCGAAAGGGTTTGAGTTTATTAACATGTTTTGAGATTTGATAAAGAAAATGATTTAGTTTTATTATTCAAAAGGGGAAGAAAAACATCTAAGAGAAACTATCTAGCTTTATCCCTTATGTTATCATACAAATTGGCCCTAAGTCAAGGATGAAAGGGAATCTCTTTCTATGTTAACATGCAAAGGATGACAATCCTAATGTCTAGGCTCGAGAGTTACCCTAACCGAGCGGTCCTAGGGGAAAATGTCTTAATATCTACCTCGGTTGACGAACCAAGGGATACAAAGGGATTGTCATACCCCAATTTTTGACCTAATATACCACCTCACATTTTCATTATTCCATCTTTAACAGTTCAGAACAGAATTAATCGAGTGTGGATTTCACAGGTCAAAATTAGGGATTCATCAAGTTTTCATCTGATTCAAGAGGCAAGCAATTAGGGTTTGAGTTTTACTCACCTTATTTGATCTATCTTGATCAAATCATCAACCTCTGATCTTCAGATATCCAACTTTTCTCATTGATCTATCTAGGATCGACCAATTAGGGTTTTCATCGAGCATGAGCAATCTCTAATTCTCTGATCAATGAATGACTTTTTTTATTAGAGATTGATCTTCATATCTTAAATACAACATCTTGACCTAATTTCTGGATTCAAAACATCACAGAAGTTCACAGGATTCATCAGTCAATTTCTGAAACATCTGTTGAAATTTCATCTGCACAGAAAAGTCAAACTTTGACTTTTGGTCAACTTTTTCAAGACAAAACTTTTTCAATCATCAAAATACTTCAAATGATCCATCATGATCATAAAAAATCAAGAAATTTGGAAAAGTCAACAAAAAGTCAAAATTTTCAACACAGAAAATTTTTCAAGTGTTAAAATTTCTTACTTTTCCAAACTTCATGGAATTTTTTCACATAGTTCCACTTTGAATTGGAAAACACTCAAAACATGAAAGTTGTAGCCCTTGAAACAAGCTTTCCAAAATGTCCAAGAACTCTCAAATCCATGGAGTCTAGCCATACTTTTGATTTTGAAACATAGAGCTCCAAAATCCATAATTTTCAAGTACAAACTTTCAAAATTATAGGTCATTTTGCATTTTCTTCTTCTAGAACACATGCCACCTTGCAAAGATAAGCTAGGACTGATAAAAATGAGTTGGATGTAATTATGATGGATAGGATCAAAGTTGAGATTTAACCATGGTTAAAAGGAAGCTTCCTTTTGCATTTAATGCAAAAAAGACTTCCTTGCCCTCTAAGGCAAGTTGAAAATACCAAAGCTAAACTTTCTCACTTATCTTTCAGAACTTGTGACCTATAAATAGAGGTCTTGTTTGCAATTTCAAACCACACCAAAGCCATGCAAGAACATGCTTTCTCTCTTCTTTCTTAAAATCCAAGAAACATAGTGATATTTGAGAAAACTTGCATTTTAAAAAAACTAGTGAAAAACTTTGAGTAATTTGGTGTCTAACATGTTTTAATATCAATATGAAACTTGTTTGAAACATAAAATCAACACAAGCCAAGCTGAAAATCAGATTTTATACTCCATGTTCATAAACTTGTCAAAACTGCCATAACTATCGAATTTGGACATTGGCTTGAGCAACTTGAGTTTTGATCATCCAAACATCATCAACATACATCATAGAGATGATGCAGACCATTAACATCAGCCTGTAACACCTCTAACCACGATTTCCAGTTTCACTTTGAGTTGTATGCAGGTTGACTTGGTCAGAGCTATCCAAGCAAATTCAGAGCAAGCAGACCATTCATACATGATCCTTGAAGGCCGATGGTGCTCTAAGAATCATTAAAACTCAACTGGAAACACTCTAAAGCAGAATTCGATCTCAGCTTGAACAGGTAAGCACACCAACTTCGAACTCTGTGATTTCTTGATTCAAATCAAAAAAACTCTTGGCCGTTTTGTTTCTGCACTATCCACGATCAATAACCCTCAATCAATTGATAAAATCATCCACCATACACGATTTCAATTAGATTTTTCAATTTTAGGGTTCTTCGTGTTCTTCAGAAATTCAATCATGTTAGGCTTAAAATAAATGAAATTAAAGAACACCATCATGTTCCTGAGTTTGAAACGAGCAAGTTTCATGTTTACATCTTTTGATTTCATCAAGAAACGAAGATTTGAGGATTGGAGATGAAGAACAAGCTTGCGCGCATTTTTTTGAATTCAAATATCATGTTTAAAATATATTTAGTTGGTTTAATCACAATACACGGATGTATTGCCGCCCCAGCGGTTGCCAGCTCACTCTTAAGTCATTTATACCTTGCCTTGCCTTGAGGTCCCGGGTTCAAGCAGCCTTGGGACCATTTTTTTTTACCAAACTTTTGTATTTTTTACAAACTTTGACTTTTCCAAAACCCAATCAAAACTCCTCATTTTGAGGTGATTTTTTGTACACTTGTCAATTAATGCATCTATTTTATGATAGTGCAAAAAATTTCAGAAAAACTTTCATCCGATTATATTTTCATCGAGCCGAAAACGGTACTTTTGAATACTTTTCAAAACACCTTTAAAGGTGATTTTTTTCAAACTTTCGAAGCCCGATTCTTTTCAAAACTTCTTATAAGTAAATTTCACATTTCAAAAACACTTTCAAAACCATTCTTCAAAACTTTTCAGCAAAACTTACATCCTTTTTCCATGATCGATCCGATTTAAACGATAAAACCGAATTCGTTTTCTCTCGAATTTTTAACCGATCATGGGCCTCCCTTACGGTGTAAGTCCCAACATTCTTTATGTACATACATATTTTCCTTGTACATATCCAATTCTTTTATGAATATACCAATTTTACTTGTACATAATACACATACTTTTTATACTCAAGTACAGACAAACTTCGATTGTTTGTTTTCACTTCACTTGTGTATACACTGAATACCATTGGTATTAAAAGGAGCATTATTCCCTGTGAAACTGCTTTTAAACCAATGGGCCTCCCTTATGGTGTAAGTCCCAACCATCCTATGTACATCCACATCTCCTCGTACATAAATACTCGTTCGTGTACATATTTACTTCTTTGTACACCTTCAAACTTGTAAATAATCAAGTTACGCTCGTTTTAAACGTCCGTTTCACAGACACTTGTTTATATTTCCTTCATAAACTCCTGTGAATAAGCACCATTTATATGTTTATATTTTCTTCATAAACTCCTGTGAACACATATCACACACACACACTTGTTTATACAACTGTCTAGTTATAACATAACAACTAGTCTGACCATTAGGTTCCCCACAATTAGCCTCCTCTTGGGCTTTGTACAAGGTAACTCATTTCATCTGAGTTCAGCCTCCTCTTAGGCTTCATATAAGAAAACTTATTCATCTGAGTTTAGCCTCCGCTTAGGCTTCATATAAGACAACACTCCCCTGTTGAGTCAGCCTCCTCTTGGGCTTCGTTCAAAAGAACTCATCATTGAGTTTAGCCTTCTCTTGGGCATCATACAATGAAAGAGACCAGGAAATCTCTTAACAGCCTCCTATTGGGCTTCCAATACAAAGAATCACCAGCTAGGATAGAACCCAGAGTATAATTTTGAAATTGCTCTTAATTCCAAAAGGATGGTTTCCGGTGAAATCCCTTTAAAGCAAAAGCCATACCCTATAGCTTCCTCTTGAGCTTCATACAAGGACCCTCGATGACCCTCGATGACCCTCGGAATGTCTCCTCTTGGGCTTACAATACAAGGACCCATGAGCTTCTTAAAAGCATCCATTAATCCAATCAATTTCTCCTCGAGATTTAGACGCTTATCATCTCTATGGAAGAAGTATCTCATCTATCACATCACATACAATCAAAAACTTTTCAAACTCTTTTCAAACAAAAACATTTCTTAATCTGTAAGTGGTAACGCTTGTACACTCAAGCAAAACACCCAATGCTTACAATTAAAAGATTCAATTCATTTTTCAAACATCTTTCTTAAAATATGTAAGTGGTAACGCTTGTACACTCAAGCAAAACACCTATAACTTACGATGAAAGATTTTTAATTAGTCAAACTTTTCAAAATGTATGTGATGAAATAGATTAGATACATTTTTCATTAAGATGACATTTGTCTGTGTCTCTTAATAACTCCCGTTGCTTCCACTAGCATAAGTGGGAACTACGATTGCTTTGATTTTCTCAACATCCTTTTGAGAATACGTAGGCACAAGGTCTCATCCCTGCCGAGCAAATTTCTTTCTCCCTCAGACCAAACAAACTATAGATCCCTTTAGATCCGAGCTACAAATGCTCTGATTCCCATTAAGGGATATGTATGCAGAAGATCCCAATGATCTTTGCGAGCACAATAATAACAAACACTAGGATCCCACATAATTTATCCTTCTTAAAACCCAAAGGAGAAACTTTCCCAATCATAGAAATAGCAAATTAAAACACACAAACATATCAAACATATTCATATATAAAGCTATGGATAACCATATATATTTAGGGTGCTCCATCTATTCCCTTTATATAATAAACCCCCTTACTCGGAATCTCCCCAATGCGTTGCGTCTAGTTCGCGCTAGTCGTAATGCATATCATATTAATTGAGGGTATTAACAGCTTTCCCCTTTTTCATAATCATTAAATCATCTTTTCTTGTGTTGAAAATAATAAAGCTTGATGCTCGCGGCATCTTTATAAACAAATCAAAAGAGTAAATCGTTTCGAGCCAGAGAATCCGAATTCAGATTCGATTCCCTAGCGCGTCACTTTTTAACGCGAATAGGAAAAATGACGACTCTGCTGGGGAGTACGCTGAAACTTTGATTTTCAAAAAAATGTGACTCTGCTCAAGAGCACCAAGCTTTTTTGTTTTCCAAAAAAAAAGGGGTTAAGCTTTCATATGTGCATATGTTTGTTTTTTCTTTATTGTGTGTTTTCGCGATTTCATCTGATGGAAAGAAATCCTTACCCGGATTTAAGAAACATTTTAAGATCTAGATGGAGGTATAGTCCTATTAACTTGTGAGAAGTCTCAGTACTTACGGAGTTAATTTGAGATCCCTCTCTCAGTGAAGGTTGTCTTGGGGGTATTTGTGTTTAGCAAGTATTTGCGAAGACATTTTGCTTTCAAGAGAACTTACGGTCGAGTGGTCAGAGAACACATAACCCATCCTGGGCATTTAGGATGTAGTGCAGAAATTATTCGGGCGTAAGCCTAGAATAATTATCATGCGAGACTACGATCAGGCGAGTTTTTCTTGAAAAATATTATTGGACTTCGAGTATTCAACAAATCCGATAATATTTCAAAGAGAAGCGTTGAGCCTGTATTATCAGTAGAACCCGTTTCACAGATGAATAAGCCCTTAGAACTTACCTGTCATACCCCAAAATTTTCCCTCCATCTTCTCAAAGATATTTCATACATCCCTACTCAAGGATTCCTCAAGAGTTGATCAGACAAACTCTCTCCTAGACAATCAACCCAAACTAGGGTTTGGTATCTCTCAAGCCAAGATGGATTTCCAACATCTCCAATGGTATTCATGCCTCCTCATATGCTTCAAAGATTCTCCATGTCAAGTTTCAAGCCTCAAGTCAAGTTTCCTCGCATAATTGCTCGGATGGTGAAAATCGAGTGTATTGGACAAAAGTCAATGTGGTCAACATATACCAAAACTTCGATTTTGGTCAACATCCTCATTTTGAAGTTACATTCATCATTTGATCAAGGGTTGATCATGATTCATCAAGAAAACTCAAGATTTGCCCAAAAGTCAAACTTTCTAAATTAGGGTTTCTAGGTGAAAAGTCAACTGAACTTTGACTGATCATAACTTTCTCATACTTTCTCAGAAATTTTCCCACCAAAGCTTGTTTTGAAGGAAATTCAATTCTCTACAACTTCATGTCTCACAAGAATGTCCACAAAATGCTTCATTTGAGAGGTATAGCTCAAAACATTACAGGTCATTTTCAAAGTCAACAAAAAGTCAACTTTTTGTTTTGAAGATATATTGAGCATGGTAGCTCCAATTGAGATGAGACCAAAAGCATTGGTTAGAGGACTCTTAGAGCTTTCCAAAAAGTCCAAGAACACTCAAAAATGTGGAAAATTGAGCAAGATACACTATTCAGAAGTTGGGCAATTTTGGACAATTGCACAAAAGGACATTTTGGTCAAATTGCAAAATTTTCCAAATGGGCCTATAATCTTTTGATCCAAACTTGCTCATGATGTTATTCTTGACCCATAAATGCTTGGCATTGGTGATTTTCTATTTTCATGATTTATATTTGAATTTTACAACATTTAATTCAAAAATAAATTGTGTAAAATATGAAAATTAAGTTTCTTTTTCAAATAAGCTGGATTTATATCTCTCTTAATGTCCAAGAAAGCCCACAACCATTACCAAATTCGTGGCTCATACTTATGGAAGGAAAAAATCAAGTTTTAAAGAAAATTTGATTTGAATTTATTGGAAAATATTTGCACATTCAATTTCCAATCTTTTTTCCTTGTTTTTTCTCTTCCAATCTCTTCTATAAATTGCCAGCAATACACACAAGCCTGAGGATGGAACCCTAACCTAAAAACAAACCCAAACTCTTGCAAATTTTTTCAAGAAACTTGGAAAATCGAATTTCAAAAAGCAGCCACTTTCAGTCCAAACCAACCATCCCATTGTCTTCAGAAGGTAAGTTTGAGTAAGTATACACTCATGCCATGGTTTAAAACACGCTGGATCGAGGCATATACATTCATTCATATTCAAAACTTTTTTGATTTTGCATTTTTAATATCCGTGTGTTTTAATTGATTCTAACCATTCTAATGTGTTCATGAGGGTCCATATAGTTGATCTGGGCCATCGCTGCTGAGCTTGAACGTCCAAAACTCATGATGCCATGTTTAGGGTTTCAGAACTGTTGACCTTCGAACAGGCATTTAGAGGAACTTTTAGGAAAAACGGAGACCACCATTGAACTCGCAGACCCCGATTTAGGGGGGGTAGCTTTAATCCTCGTCAATTTGTGTATTTTGCGGGATCGGAGAATCCACACGGAGAAGACGACGGAGCCCTAGCTCCGTCACGACCGATTGACCGGCGAGCTGCATGCGTGGCGAGAAAACGCGTTCTGATTCGTCCATTTAAAATAACTGGGGCCCTCGCGCTGACTCAGTTTGAATTCAAAGTTTTCTTGACGCGTCATCACTTATGTTGATTTGTTTCCAGCTTTTCAAACACAGATGCACACATGGCGTAGCGGTCAGCGCGTTGGTTTTAAGGTTTGAAAGGGATGTCTCCAGTTCGATTCCTGGTTCAGACAATCCCTTTTTCACTTTTACAAAACTTCAAACTTTTCATATTTTCTATTTTATTTCAATATTTTCCCTTATTTTAATTTCTTTTCATTATTTTATTTCTGCATTATAAAATTATCAAAAATATTTTCTTTTTTGCATTTATATTCTGAAAATGTTTATTTAATTTAATAAATTAAAAAATATAATTTTTGCATGCATATTTATTTTATTTTTATTTTAGCATTTAAATCATTATAAATTGCATTTTAATTATTAAATCTTTTCCAAAAAATCCCAAAAAATTATTTTAATATATTTATCTTATTTCCAGCATATATTAATTTTCTCATATTAAAATTTGCATTTTTCTAACATTTTTCCTCTTATTCAATTCGTCTCGTATTTTCCAATTTCTCATTCTTTCACAGGTTGCTCCGATTCGGACGTTTTTCTTTTATCATTTTCTTTTTTCCAATTATGTAATTGCTCATGGGTTGTAATAGTTTAATCTAGGGTTTTATTTTCCGCAAGTTTAAATTATGTATTTGCCCCAAAGCCATGTAATAGCGTAGGACATTTACCTTTCCGCACTTTACATTCCGCATTTTACTTTCCGCATCCTTATCAATTGCTAGTAATTAGGCGTGTATGGCAAGATAATAATTGGACATAGCTCACACTAATCTTCAAGATAAAATATCTGAATTTGACACACTTCTTTCACACACGCACCCCTTAGGGTAATTCTCTCTCGATGCCTTTCGATTAAATGGTCATGTCCCTCGAACGTAGAGGTATTCTAGCACCATTGCCTTCCAAACAAATCATCATAGTCCCTTCGATACAAAGATCATAAGACCCACGATGTCGCCTCCGAATACATGATCTTGACCCTCGATTGTCGCCTACGAAAAATGATGATAGTCCCTTCGAATGTGCTAGGATACTTCCTACAAGTTGCCTTCTATGACCATCCGATGTCCCTTCGAATGTCCCGTTTACATCCAAACGAATGGAGCTACCTACTAACTAATGGTATGGCTAGCGCTATTCTAAAGGAATGTAGAAGTACAACAAAACGACCAATTCTGAGTGGGTAAATAAGTCTTTTAGTTGCTCACTCTATCAAATGCTTTTCACACCACACACTTTTTCAAAGTTCAAATTCTTTTCAAAACAAAAACATTTCCGAACACTTTGTATACACTCCTACATGAGTCATTACAAAGTCAAAGCGAAATGCCTTTTTTCAAAACATTTTGTCAAAACACAGTAAAGCAATTTTAAAAAGTGATCTAGAGCAACTAAGAGCCCGTAGATAACTACGGATGGAAAGGGGTGCTAATACCTTCCCTTTTCATAACCATTCTCCCGAACTCAGAATCTAACGAAGGTCTTTTTCTGTTACTTTTACCTTCCCTTAATTGGATAAAAATAAAAGTCGGTGGCGACTCTTGCTATCCGCACATTTGGATACAAAAATCCTACAAAGTCGGGTTCAAGTGACATGTAATCGGCACTACTGGGGAACAAAAAGAGAATTGCCTTAGGATTTCTAGATAACTTTATTGCTTTTGTTTGACTTGTATGCTTTATCTTTAAGGGTTGCTTGGGTATTATATTGTTGGGGATCCTACACCGGATCCGGTTTCCTTTTAGGTAAGTAGCATTAGATCATCGCGACCGCTAGACGATAACTACGCGGTCAACATGATGGCTACGTTAGCGTGACACTTTGGTTGTCCCGATACTCTTCATTCCCAAGTTGAAGATAGTATTTGGCTTCTGGTGTCATGCCGCTAACTAAACTTTTAGAACCTTAATTGACCCATCTTGGCCATTAGAAGGTAGTGAGATGGGGCTTTGGTGTAGACCGAGGTTGGTTGATACTCGATGCTACTCATTGAGATTAGACTTTTGGGACATTTTCGATCGACCACTTGGCCGCCGATTGAAATAAGCGCCACGAGAAAAACTGTGATATGAGATTCCTAGAACCCTTACTATTATAGGACAGATGAACCAACTCAAACTTGGGGTAATCACCTATACCTCATGCAAGCCTTAACCCTAGGCTCATTGTGTGAATTGTTTGTAAACATGACATCATGACATCATTCGATTGCATATCATTTCTAACTATTTCAAGGACCTAGGATTTATCTCCTGCTCACAGTGGCTTCAGAAAGACTATCCGAATCAACTTCATGGGTATCCCTTCGCAACTCAGAATTGGTTTTGGAAATTCCCGACCATGCTCATATCAAAAGACATGGTTATTTACTTGACTTGGTTATCTCCGGTTTGAAGAAGATATGATGCATGTCCTATTCCATCTTTGATCCGAAACACCATTGCTTTACATTCCCAGATTATCGTTGGTTCCTACTTGAAGAGTTCTCTAAGCTACTGGGGTACCTATTCTCGACCAAATGCCATTCACCGGTTTGGAAAAGGTTCCTAAGTTCAAGACATCGCATCACCTTACATCTTAAGCTGGGATATTGAAGCCAATTGGGAAACTAGAAGTGGAGTTAAGGGTTTACTTTCCAAGTTCTTAATTAAGAGCCCAGAATTCCTCAAAGTTATGAGTTTCCATGCATTTGAAAACATTGTGGCCTTGCTAATTTATGGTTTGGTTCTATTTCCTAACTCGGATCAATTCATAGATGTCAATTCCATCAAGTTGTTTCTTACCCCAATCCAAAGCCTACTTTACTTGGAGATATCCTACATTCTTCCACACTCATCTACTAAGCGACAAGGAACTCTCATGTGTTGTATACTACTTTCAAGGTGGTTTATTTCGCACCTTCCTCCATCAGTTTGAAGAATGAACAAAGGTTGAGATGGTCCAAGGATGATGTCACTCTCTCATCCGATATCCGTTGGAATCTTTTCTCTCAAAAGGACTTCACATTCATCGGCGTTGTGGAGAATTCTAATGTACCGCTACTTGGTATAAGGGAGGTATTACTTACAACCCTTCTCTAGCTCACGTTTTGGTTTTGCTCAGAGATGGTCCACATGATATGCTTCTCCAAGATATTGTGTTCGACTACAATCACGATCTGAATTACCGAAGGTTTATACATGCTTGGGGCATGGTAAAGAATCGATACCAAGACTTTGGGGCACCGAACTCCATCCTTGGGAACCTTACCTCAAATGGGTGCGAGCTCGAGCTCAAAACCTCATGATGCCATTCACTGCTTTACCAAGAATTATGGAACCATTGCGTAATCCTATGTCATGTTTCTCCATCCCGACATGCCTACCGATTTTGAAGACTTGAAGAGATCCTGATTCAACTAAAGAAGAAAGGGATACCTTTGAAGCTCGTGCATGCGAGAAGAAAAGTGTTAGAGTTGACAAAGCTACTTCACGAGGAGCGAAACATCAACGCCACATCGACACCAAGAGGAAGCGCCAGGAGACTTAGAGCTTTAGGATGTTTATGTTCTCTTTTATTGTTTTGAACTATCTCTTGTACTTAAAAAGAAAAGAATAATGAGAAGTACTAATAAATGTTTGCTCATTGCTTGTTTAACAAATTTAAATCTCTTAGGTCCTTGAAAACATTGCATTGCATTCGCATAAACATTGCATATCATAGCATAACATTGCATCACGGTACATGGAGATTGGTTTTCTCATTTGCTCGCTATTTATTTTAGTAGAAATGGCTCTTGAAATGATCAAAGATCTCCAAGCTCAATGCTCTGTTCAGAGATGTTCACCAACTTGGTCCAAGGCCAAGAAGATTTGAAAAGCTCATCAACAAGAAGAAGAAAGTTGTTTCTCCCCTCAACGGGTGGGTATCGCCTGTGGGGGTCCGGTGGTCACCGATTGCTCTCTGAAGGAAGTGTCCATCTTGAGGGAGTACCAAGAGTGAAGGTGACGTGAGCCAAAGAAAGGAGGAGAGGATCATTCGATTATAGCCAACACTGATGAAGATGACAAGTACAAGCAACGAACCGTCCGAATGTGTGGAAAACTTGAAAATGTCCGGACTGAATTTTGATGATCTAAGTCTTGTTCCCGGTGTTGTGATTCCTCCCAAGTTCAAAGTTCCTACTTTTGCCAAGTATGATGGCATGTCTTGCCCAGTCGCATTTGAAGTCCTATGTCCAAGATCAATCCCCACACCGATGATGAAAGTTGTGGATGCACTATTTTCAAGAAAGTTTGTCCGGAACCCATGGAATGGTACTATCACTAGAGAATGACCAGATCCGCACTTGGAGTGATTTAATATGCTTTCTTATTAAGATTACAGATGAAAGTATGTTTAAATTGGTACCATGGAGAGAACCAGCGATCAACCCTTGTCAATGGGAGTTAGTTGATATGAGAACAACAGGACAGCCCATTCTTCAATCATCTGAAAATTCTTCATCCCGATTCACCGAAATGATATTGACAAAGTGAGCGATGAAGCCGGTATCAAGAGTGGGAAGATCCATGTAGTCATCTTCAAACGAAGAGATCTTTTGGTACTAAGAAAGAATATCATTGTATGGTCGAAAAGCCGAGCCAAGACCGACGCGCCTAACTGGGGCGCTTGGATCAATCCTACATCAAGACAACCTCGGCGAGACAACGCGTGAGCTTAACGCGCCAAGATGGCTTTCTGAAGATCAACATGCCATTGTCACAAGCCTTGCAACACATGTTGAAAGAGTTGATTACTTTGAGGATCCTCCTATCAACACTTCCTCTCCAAGTACAATCCAAATGCTAAATGCTTACCATTCCAACAGCCTGAGGCACGACACGACAATTGTTGCTCTCAAGAACAAGATTCAAGATATGATCGCTAAGCAGATTGAATTTGATCCTCCGTTGAAACTCCGATGTGATCAACGCTATGCCTAACCATGACAAGAGTTCCAATGCTGTTGACGACGCTATGTTTTCAACATAGATGACTTGACCATTCCTCCGATGATCTAAGAAGAATTTGTTGCAAGCCGGTGTCAATCCAGATGCCCAGAATTGTTTGGTGCCCCTCCTACCTGATGGTTTTGGTTGAAGACGTGTTCAATGCATGATGGATAACTGAGATACTATTTCGAAACCACCGCAGTGTCGTGTGAAGAAATGTCTAAGTTGAAGATCGACAATGCGAACGAAACTGTGCCATCCGTAGGGATACCTTGGGGCAACCAAGTGGAAAGTATGATTACATGGTGAAGTAATCATCTCGATAGTTACAAGATTCCTATTGAAGATGTTAAGGCGACCGGATGGGGTGACGATTTCCCGAAGACTATGCTGATGTTAACACTATAAAGATTTCCTCTGGCGATCATGTGCCTGTGGCACCTCTCATTATCACTTCCAAGACTGTGCCATATTCCTCGACAAGGCTATCCTTGGAATTATGGAGTCGATGTTTACTATTATGGCGCCAAACATCCTTTGACCATTGAAGATCTTATCAAGTTTCTATTCCCGACATTGACAACATCACGGATCCAAGGGTGGGACCAAGGGTATTCTCCAGATCTCTCCTCCAAAGACATCGCGACTCCAACTGCATTCAAATACTCAATCAATATCCCCAGCTAGAGGGAAGGAATCGTGGCTCATCCCGCTCAACCGTAAGTACCAAAGGAAGATCAAGACACCTCCAAACAAGAAATGGAGGAAATTCAAGATCATCAAGAAGAGTGATTACAATGTTGTGGAACAATGGGACAGACTGTCCAAGATATCCATGCTCGCTTGCTCTTATGCTCCGAGGCTCATGCTAATGCCTTGGTGAAGTTTCGAAGAATGCTCACGTACAGCAAGACACTACCACCGACCAGTTCGAAGTTTGTATTGCTACTCCGCCAACAACGGCCTAGGCTTCTCCGATGTCGATTTGACTCTTCCGAAAGAAACATAACAAGGCCTTGCACATCTCTGTTGAATGCAAGGTACTACCTTATCTCATGTTTTGCTTGACACCGCCCTTTGAATATCCTTCCAAGACCGCTTTTGATCGGCTTGATGTCAAGGGTTGATTCGAGACCTAGTGACATTATTGTGAGGGCTTTTGATGGTTCTAAGCGAACAGCTGCTTGGAGAGCTCACCGCCTATTAAAGTCGGTTCCGGACTTTTGACTCTACTCTTTGTCATGGACATTCGTCCACTTACTCTTGCCTACTTGGACGCCTGGATACATGGGGCAAAGGGCCATACCTCTACCTTACATCGAAACCCAATACCCGTGAAAGGGAAGGCTATGTGGTGAAGAAGAGTATATGGTCACCATCTAGGTCATTCCGATACCTTGAGATGGAGGGTGAATTCTTCGAGACTCCCCGCAGCTTTTGAAACAATACCAGAGTCATGCTGACTCTCCCACACCCCGGTTAAAGTTCCGCCTAGGATGGCCTCTTTGAAAGATGCTCGTCTTGAAGAAGGTAGTTCCGCTTGGGTCGCCGTCTTCCTTTCAAACCGACAAGACCGGTTTAGGCTTCACCATCAAGGGTCAAGATGATACGCCAACGTGCGGCCAACTTCCTTTCCGCATCGTCGTAGGAATCCATGCTATGAAGACGACGACAACGGCTTCGACATCAGTGGATCTTCCCAACTCGGATCAAGGGCTCAGCAATTGAAGATCAAGACGTCATACCAATCTCCTTTAGCCGTGAGTAATTGCTCTTGTTTTGTTTTGCTTTCGTATTTCTTTATGTTTTGAACAATAAACTTTGAAAGCCTAGTTTCGCCGGCATCATGGCTCGCTTTGAGGGTTATCTACTGTTTGCGTATTTTCATTCAATAAATCGTTGGACTTTTGCATTCAATTGTTTGTTTTCTTTCTTTACTTTATCACCCCTTCAAAAAGCTATGTGTTCTTACACACCCACGTGATACACTGCAGAATCACTCCGAATCTCGTTAATAACAACATGCTAGTGCTAAATATGACTTCGATAATCCGATCTACCAAGTCAAGACGAAAGTGAGGAAGATTGTGAAGTGCCGGAGAACTTGCCAATCGCTAAGAAGAAGAGCGAGTTATACAAACGCACAGAGCAAGTCGAGGTTGTGAATTTGGTACCGACGAAGACAGAAGAGATCAAGATAGAGCGGGTCTTGAGAACAGTGTTAAAGAAAGGTTGGTTCGGATGCTACGAGACTATATTGGTGTTTGGTCATACGAAGATGCGGTTTGACATTGATATTGTGGTGCACCGATTGCCAAAAAGAAGGTTCTCGGTGAAAACAGAAGGTTCGTCGATAAGGCCCCGAGATGTCAAGATCAAAACCGTTATGAAGCGTTCAACGCCGGGTTTCTTAGTCACCTCTTATCCTCGCGGTTGCAAATGTGCCTGCACTCAAGAAGGATGGTAAGGTACGCATGTGTGGATTACAGAGATCGAACAAAGCAAGTCCGAAAGACGATTTCCCACTTCCTCATATTGATGTTCGTTGACAACATCGCCAAGATAAGGTTTTCCTTCATGGATGGTTTCTCCTACAATCAAATGGCTCCTCAAGACATGGAGAAGACTACTTTTGTTACACAAGGGCACTTTTCTACAAGGTCATGCTGCTCGGATTGAAGAACGCAGCGCCACTTATCGCGGCTATGGTTACATTATTTCATGACATGATTCATCACGAGATAGAGGTCTACGTCGACGACATGATAGCTCGATCACGCATCAAGAAGAACATCTTGATCATTTGCGTAAACCTGCTTGACGGTTGAAGAAGGCTGATCGAGACTTAATCCTAACAAGTGCACCTTTGAGTCGATCCGAAAACTCCTAGGGTTTGTTGTCGTGGTGTATTGATTGTTGATCCCAAGGTTAGAGCTATTCAAGGGATGCCAGCCCCCGCATGAAGGAGAGGTCGAGGCTCCGATTGAACCACTGCCGTATCTATCTGCACACCTAATCTACTTGTGAGCCAATCTTCAAGTTACTAAAGAAAGATCAAGTAGTGGAATGGAACGACGATTGCCGGATCGCTTTTGACAAAATCAAGGAGTACCTTCGAATCCTCCCATTCGATGCCGCCCGCCGAAGGAAGACCTCTTATCATGTACTCGATGGTGTTAGAGAACTCAATGGTGTTGGGGCAACATGACGAGTCGGTCGAAAAGAGATATACTACCTTAGCAAAAGTTTACCGACTGAAACAAGATACTCGCAGCTTGAAAACTTGCAACGCTTTGGGTCAGCTTCGCCGACTAAGACAAGATATGTTGACTCACACTACCTTGTTGATTTCCAAGATGGATCCGATAAAATACATATTTGAGAAACCACTCTCTCCAAGAATAGCAAGATGGCAAATGATCTTGACCGAATATGACATCCAAGACACTTCTCGTGAAAGCGATCAAAGGGAGTGTAGTAATCATTTTTATCGTCAGTAGATGACTATCGCCTATGCATCAATTTCCAGACGAAGATGTTTTACTAGTTGATCATGAAGAACTAGTGCACGAAGGACCAACCAGATCCCGATGGACTATGGTTTTGATGGAGCCTCAAACACATGGCATTGGCGCCATCATTACATCCCCTACAGTGCGGACACGCCTTTCACCGCCAGATTATGTTTCAGCACCAACAACATGGCCGAGCACGGCTGCATCATGGGCATCAAAGTCATATTGACTTAAGAATCAAGTTCTTACAAGTGTATGGAGACTCACTTTAGTGATCATGATTAAGGGCGAAGGATACTAAATCCGAATCTCGTCGTATCGAGAGCATGTTTCGAGTTTGATCCCCTACTAAGAGATTACTTTCAATCATATTCCACGAGAAGAGAATCAACAGCACATTAGCTACTATGTCGCCTATGTTCAAGGTTAGATGGGACAACGAGGCTCCCTGGATCATCATTGAGAAGTTTGAACCAAATATTGTTGTGAGCTTGATGCAGAAACCTGGTACTATGACGTGAAGAGGTATCTTGAGACTCGTGAATATTCCAGGGGCATCTCAATAATGATAAGAAGTTCATGAGAAGATTTGCATCCAAATTCTTTAGACCAGCATCTTATACAAAGCAGCACGACTTGTGCTTACTCTACCGTGTAGACCAAAACGATCATGGAAGATTTACAAGGCTAATTTGGTACCACTCCAGGACACACCATGGCTAAGAAGATTTTGAGAAGGTTACTATTGGTCCACCATGGAAGTCGATTGTCACCGCTTATCGATCTTGTCACAAGTGCCGACGAGTTTATTAAAGTGCACGCATCCCGGAATGTTTTAACTTCTCCTTGGCCTTTGCAATGGCATTGACATGATCGGAGAAATCAAGCCCACTTCCAATGGACATCGTTTCATCCGTGGCAATCGATTACTTTACCAAGTGAAGCAAATGCATCTGCATACAAGAATGTTGTGGCTCGATTCATCAAGTATAATCTTATCTGCTTGGTATGGCACCCGAAAGGATTATCACGTATAACGGTTCCAATCTCAACAACAAGATGATCACGAACTCGCACGCAGCTCAAGATCAAACATCACAATTCTTCTCCTTATCGGCCTGAACCATAGCCAGCGTAATAAGAACATTAAGAAGATCATGCTGACTTACATTGGTTACCTGCTTCATGGTTATCGACTCAAAGATAACATCAATAGGGTAACCCCCTTCTCTTGTATACGGTATGGAAGCCGCCTTACCTATCGAGGTTCGGACCCTCAACCGTGAGTCCTCCAAGAGGCGTAGAGCTAGGCGTTGGGATCCATGTCTGCCTTGACCCATTAACTTGATCGATGAGAAACGCGCCCATCCGCCATGATTTATCAAACGAATGATCAGCATTTAACAAGAAGGTCAAACACCGAGTCTACCAAGTCGGTGATCTAGTAGTCAAGCGATCACTCTTCCACAAGGTGATCCTCAGGAAAATGGACTCCCACGAGGGACCATTTGTAGTCAAGATGATTTTCCGAGCTGAGCATGATACTTAGCACCATGGATTGAAGACTTCCCGCACTGTGAACGCACGTAGTCAAAAATACTACGATGAAATAGACCGCTAGGTCGATTAACCTAGGCAAAAATAAGGGCATCCTGGCGAACCAAAAATTCAAAAATAAAGGATATATACAAAACATGTACAACTTGCAAGTTGAAAACCCAAAAGGCGGCAAAAAGGGTATCCCGTAGATCCGAAACCCGAAAGGGCGCCTAGGCAAAAGTTAGGATTTAAGCGCATTTACTATGTCTCTTCCGGATCACATGCTTCCGCACTACTATCAAGATTCAAGATTCAAATGGCGAAGATCACTACTCACTTTCTAATCGACAAAGAAGGAGATGAGATAGTCGAAATATAGATTAGCATAGTTGGAACTTAACGAGATCGTCAGCATAGCTTTTACCTTTCTGTGTACAAACCACTTGGCCATATACCACCTTCAAATAAATACGCCTTCTTTCTCTTTACAATTTCATGTTGTTATTTGCAATAAGTCCAACGTGCTTTGAATGACTCTACGACTTGACAATAAGAATCTAATCGCAAACATACGAAAAGTGAACATACAAAAGTACTTACCAGTGCTCTAGGAGTTGACTACGATTTAAAGTCACCCATACAGCCCCCACGAGCATGATCCCCACAAAGGTGTCACACAACACAACTTCCCAAGCAGAGCAAAAGGGAATCCACGGTAGCAATTCCACTTGACCAAGCAATGTTACATCGCCTCCAAGAACACTTCATCCCCAAATGATATTTCTCAATCCTCCCCTTCTTCCCAGCGGTATCCGTGACTCAAAACTTGGTCGATGTGCATCGGAGGAAACATACACCTTTTATTCCCCAGAGATTACGACCAGACTCTTCTAGCCCTTCTCTCAACAACCATCGAATGCTCTCCAAAGAAGATCTACACTCGGAATCCCCAGAGAGCGCCCAATTTCCTCAGGGATCTATATAAGGTCCCCAACGGATCGCCTCCAGACTCTCCTCGTAGGTCTATATGAGATCTCCAACAACGAGTTTCGTCTCTACCTTCCTCAACAATATCTAGGCCCAAGACTTGGTCGGAGTGCATCGGAAGAATCCATATCTTCCTTCTCCTTCAAAAGCGGGTTCTCACTACTCAATTCCCAAGCAAGTCGAATCTTCAAACAGAACATCCATCTTCTTCAAGATGGATATGTTTTGAAATATCACAACATTTATCATTCATACATTACTCATAAAGTCATAATTCATGCATATGTCATTCATATACACTATCATGCATCATACTTTGCATAAAACTAACGAATATTCTATCAAAGTTTCTCTTGTTTTTCCAAAACAGAAACACTACTCGACGCAAACAGTCCAAGATTAAGCCCAACCGACGTGGAAACCTATATCGAACGACCGCCTCGTTGTCCGACGACCGGGTCCAGATTAAGCCCCAACCGACGGAAAACTATCGCGAAGACCACCGTTATCCTCCGATAATGTGCAATGGATCAAACCATGCACAACAGGAAGCTATCCTCATTCTAACCAATCTTCCCGCAGTAATCAAGACGAAGATTTATTCTGATTATCAACAGAACCACAGAGTCTAGCGTGACGCTCACGCATGTTTGGATGGCATCTTAAGCCCATCTCCGATTATTTGTCAACATCTCTTCACTTTCGTAACGCCGCATATATGGTTAAAATCAATGCACTAATAACTTCATTCAAAGTGAACACGAAGTCTAACGTATTTACTCCTTCGGATGGCATCTTAAGCCCATCTCCTCTCCGTCCAGAACATCTACAGAGTCCAACATACGACTCACTCCCTCAAAGATCGACCTTCCAGATGGCATCTTAAGCCCATCTCCACAACTCCCGGCAACCCTCGAGTCTAGCTGCATCACTCGTCTCAAATAAGTTCCAATCAATGGCATCAGAAGCCCATTCCCGATCGTCACTAACAATGAAAGTGCAAATTTTCAGTAGATTGAGTGTTCAATCATCTTCTACCCAGTCACGAAGACAAGCATGTCAATCTAACCCTTCAAGACAAGAAGATTGAACAAGGGCTGTCATACCCCAAAATTTTCCTCCATCTTCTCAAAGATATTTCACATCCCTACTCAAGGATTCCTCAAGAGTCGATCGACAAACTCTCTCCAAGACAATCAACCCAAACTAGGTTTGGTATCTCAAGCCAAGATGGATTTCCAACATCTCCAATGGTATCATGCCTCCTCATATGCTTCAAAGATTCTCCATGTCAAGTTTCAAGCCTCACAAGTCAAGTTTCCTCAAACAATTGCTTCGATGGTCAAAATCGAGTGTATTGGACAAAAGTCAATCGTGGTCAACATACAGTCAAAACTTCGATTTTTGGTCAACATCCTCATTTTGAAGTTACATTCATCATTTGATCAAGGGTTGATCATGATTCATCAAGAAAACTCAAGATTTGCCAAAAGTCAAACTTTCTAAATTAGGGTTTCTAGGTGAAAAGTCAATCAACTTTGACCGATCATAACTTTCTATACTTTCTAAATTTTTCCAAAGCTTGTTTTGAAGGAAATTTCTACAACTTCATGTCTCACAAGAATGTCCAAAAATGCTTCATTTGAGAGGTATAGCTCAAAACATTACTGTGTCATTTTCAAAGTCAACAAAAGTCAACTTTTGTTTTGAAGATATATTGAGCATGGTAGCTCCAATTGAGATGAGACCAAAAGCATTGGTTAGAGGACTTAGAGCTTTCCAAAAGTCCAAGAACACTCAAAATGTGGAAAATTGAGCAAGATACACTATTCGAAGTTGGGCAATTTTGGACATTGCACAAAAGGACATTTTGGTCAAATTGCAAAATTTTCCAAATGGGCTATAATCTTTTGATCCAAACTTGTTCATGATGTTATTCTTGACCCATAAATGCTTGGCATTGGTGATTTTCTATTTTCATGATTTATATTTGAATTTTACAACATTTAATTCAAAATAAATTGTGTAAAATATGAAAATTAAGTTTTTTCAAATAAGTCGGATTTATATCTCTCTTAATGTCCAAGAAAGCCCACAACCATTACCAAATTGTGGCTCATGCTTATGGAAGGAAAATCAAGTTTTAAAGAAAATTTGATTTGAATTTATTGGAAAATATTTGCACATTCAATTTCCAATCTTTTTCCTTGTTTTTCTTCCAATCTCTCTATAAATTGCCAAGAATACACAAGCACGAGGACGGAACCCTAACCTAAAAACAAACCCAAACTCTTGCAAAATTTTTCAAGAAACTTGGAAAATCGAATTTCAAAAAGCAGCCACTTTCAGTCCAAACCAACCATCCCATTGTCTTCGTGGAGGTAAATGAGTAAGTATACACTCATGCCATGGTTTAAAACATCACTGGATCGAGCATATACATTCATTCATATTCAAACCTTTTTTGATTTTGCATTTTTAATATCCGTGTGTTTTAATTGATTCTAACCATTCTAATGTGTTCATGAGGGTCCATATAGTTGATCTGGGCCATCGCTGCTGAGCTTGAACGTCCAAAACTCATGATGCCATGTTTAGGGTTTCAGAACTGTTGACCTTCGAACAGGCATTTAGAGGAACTTTTAGGAAAAACGGAGACCACCATTGAACTCGCACTTCGATTAGGGGGTAGCTTTAATCCTCGCTTTAATTTGTGTATTTTGCAGACGAGAATCGGGCCATCGGAGAAGACGAATGAGCCCTAGCTCTGCCACGACTCAGATGACTGCGGTGTGATGCGTATAGAAAACGCCTTGATTCGTCCATTTAAAATAACTGGGCTCACGACTCCGCTTGAATTAAGTTTTCGACATCACTTATGTGATTTGCTTCATTTTTCAAACACGTATGCACACATGAGCGGTCAAGCGTTGGTTTTATGGTTTGAAAGGATGTCTCCGCCTGATTCTCGGTTCGTAACCCTTTTCACTTTTACAAAACTTCAAACTTTTCATATTTTCTATTTTATTTCAATATTTTCCTTATTTTAATTTCTTTTCATTATTTTATTGCATTATAAAATTATCAAAAATATTTTCTTTTTGCATTTATATTCAAAATGTTTATTTAATTTAATAAATTAAAAATATAATTTTTGCATGCATATTTATTTTATTTTATTTTAGCATTTAAATCATTATAAATTGCATTTTAATTATTAAATCTTTTCCAAAAATCCCAAAAATTATTTTAATATATTTATCTTATTTCCAGATATATTAATTTTTCTCATTAAAATTTGCATTTTTCTAACATTTTTCCTCTTATTCAATTCATCTCGATTTTCCAATTTCTCATTCTTTCACTGTGTCGCTCATCTTGACGCTTTTTCTTTATCATTTTCTTTTTCCAATTATGTAATTGCTCATGGGTTGTAATAGTTTAATCTAGGTTTTATTTTCCGTAAGTTTAAATTATGTATCTTCCCAAAGCCATGTAATAGCGAGACATTTACTTTCCGCACTTTACATTCCGCATTTTACTTTCCGCATCCTTATTATTCATAGTAATTAGGCGGTATGGCAAGATAATAATTGGACATAGCTCACACTAATCTTCAAGATAAAATATCCTGAATTTGACACACTTCTTTCACACACGCACTTTAGGTAATTCTCTCGATGCCTTCGATTAAATGGTCATGTCCTCTAACGTAGAGGTATTCTAGCACCATTGCCTTCCAAACAAATCATCATAGTCCCTCTCGATAAAGATCATAAGACCCACGATGTCGCCCTCATACATGATCTTGACCCTCGATTGTCGAAAAATGATGATAGTCCTTCGAATGTGCTAGGATACTTCCTACAAGTTGCCTTCTATGACCATCCGATGTCCCTTCGAATGTCCCGCTACATCCAAACGAATGGAGCTACCTACTAACTAATGGTATGGCTAGCGCTATTCTAAAGGAATGTAGAAGTACAACAAAACGACCAACCGAGTGGGTAAATAAGTCTTTTAGTTGCTCGCCTATCAAATGCTTTTCACACCACACACTTTTTTCAAAGTTCAAATTTTTCAAACAAAACATTTCCGAACACTTTGTATACACTCCTACATGAGTCATTACAAAGTCAAAGCGAAATGCCTTTTTCAAAACATTTTGTCAAACACACGTAGCAATTTTAAAAGTGATCTAGAGCAACTAAGAGCCCTAGATAACTACGGATGGAAAGTGGCTAATACCTTACCTTTTCATAACCATTCTCCGAACTCAATCTAACGAAGGTCTTTTTCGTTACTTTTACCTTCCTTAATTGATAAAAATAAAAGTCGGTGGCGACTCTTGCTATCCGCACATTTGATACAAAAATCCTACAAAGTCGGGCTTCACCGTATTACATTACCCACGCTTGATTCTTATCGTTGGCCTCATGCTCGTGACTTTAACGCTGACCATGTGTATAACTACTAACCATGTTTGTAGTATCTATATTCATTCAAAAACTTCCTTTCTCTTCCCATTTCAAAAGAATTTAGAATTTTCTTTGTAAATATTTTAGGTTAGAGTGATGGACGTGAGGAAGATTCACCAAGAGACAAGCTTTTAGAATTCTCGATGTAGGAAAGTTGAAAGAGTTAGCATCCTTGGTGTAAGATCCCTCGGATTTCAGAAACGCTATGGAACTCTTTTAAACTATTCTCGAACACTAACGTTGCTGAAGGACTTCTCAAAACTTTTGTCGGCTTACGATCCAGCCTATCATTTCACTTTCGATTATCATTGATGCCTACTTTGGAAGAGTACGCATACATATAGGTATCTCAAGATTCGACAAAGTGCCTTTCAATGGTTTCGAAGCTATTCCTAAGTCACCAACATTGCAACAATGACTCACCTAAAGAAATCGAGATAGACAAAACCTCACTACCAAAGGAAAACTCTTAGGACTAACTTCAAAGTTCCTAATGGAGAAGGCTCTAAATTCTCTAAAGCCAGAGTATGGTAGCCTTTCAAGCTATTCTAGCTTTACTCATCTATGGATTGGTGTTGTTTCCCAACGTCCCAAGTTCCGTTGATATCAACACCATAAGGATCTTTCTATTTGGAAATCCCGCTCCCACTTTGCTTGGTGACACGACTTTCATTCATCATAGGAATCACAGATGGAACTATCGTGTGTCAGGTACCGCTTTTCAAATCGATTGTCTCACACCTGCCTAAATCTCCTATCTTCCGCGAAAACAAAGACGATTGGCATTGGTCAAGAAGACTCATGTCTCTTGCAAACAACGATATCCATTGGTATACCTTGGCAGACAAAGAGATGGAAATCATTGAGAGTCGGAAGAATTTGCCAACGCACTCTCCTATTGGAACAAAAGGAGGAATCAACTACAACCCATTCCCCGGCAAGACGTCAACTCGATACGCAAACCCAAGAAACCTCTTGGTTTTACAAGTAGAGCTATTTCTATCATGAAGGGAGGATTCCCAAGGTTTGAAAGCCGTAATGATCTTAGGCATCACATCCGGGAGGGAAAAGCAAAGAATTGTGTAGCCATGGAAATCTACACTTCTTGGGTGAAGAAAAGGGCAAAAGAATTTCGAATGCCTTACGCTTACGAAGAACCCATGATCTCAACAGCTTCCAAATCAATAATTTTTCCCGTCGAGACTATGGGAGAATACCAAGAAGCTTTGGCCAAGATGAGGCTAGAGAAAGAAGCTTTGGAAAACAAGTTCCTTAAGACTGATCTCGAGAACGAGAAGCTTAAGAAGCAGGTCAAAGATCATGAAAAGACGCTTTACTTCTAGGATGAATGGCTCATGGAGAAAGATGAGAAGATTCGCCAGAAAGATAACGCGATCAAAAGATACATCAAAGAAAGGAAAAGAAAGCTTGAGGAAATGACAACCAGCGATCCTGCTCCCCGACGAGTGGAAGAAAGTCATTAGCAAGTCGAAAGCCAGAAAGTCGAACTAAAAGCTCACTATGGAAAGGAAATCCTGAAGTCGAAGCTACATCAAGCCTTTGGATCTTCATCCGACGAGGATGTTTAATTAGTTTAGTTTGTAATTTTCTATCATTTATTTTATCATTTGTGTGAGCAATGCTCAAAAAAACAAAATTGTTATAATCTTCTTTCAATAATTAATAAAATATGTGTTTTCCATCCAAATATTTGCTGTAAGTTTCTCTTTTAGCGAAATTCTTGGAAATCTTTACATTCATAATCATGCATCATACTTTGCATATCGAGTCTATTGTCTAGAGTCCGATCTTTGGAATTTTTCCAGAGGAAAAGATCAAGTCGTCGCTGCCTAGAGTTTCTCGCCCACGTACCAACTCGAACATACAATACACCTTCAAAAAGAAGGAAAGTAATGGAAGGATTTGAGCAAGAAAATGTTGAGCTCAGAGTACAAAGGACAACACCGCAAGAAGAGGTGGAGAGACTCACTTTGGTAAGTTCATTGGCAGCAAGAAAGTCGCAAGTTTACATCGAGCAAATAAAATTAAGTGGCGATTTCAGGTCACTACTACTCCAGCTCAAATCGCTGTACAGAGTTCACCCTTCAAGATGCCACAAGGTTATCCATGGGCATGCCTTTAATTTCGCATCGGATTTCGCAACCAACTTCTCAAGTACAAACAACCACGCTTGAAGTACCTACTTTACAGAATTCAACATTTACTCCGCAACTTGGAGTAACTTTTCCGCAAGTAACTATGACGGTTTCTCAACCGATCATGACAACCAAATCTCCGTAGTACACACTCACTGCAGAAGAAGTTCACCATATTCCGTGCGACAACACGAACTCGTGGTTCTATGGAGAATCTCCAGAACAACTCCTCAAAATGCATTGAGATTAAAACGATCCGTGAAAGGATCTGTTGGGAAGAACGCATGATCTGTGCTTAGTTCCTCGCAGGATACTCGAAAATTCAAAGTCCCTGACTTTGAAAATTACAAAGGAAACTCCTGTCCACAGAGTCATCTTACGATGTATGCCAGGAAAATCTCTACGTACAACGACAATCACCAGTTGTTAATCCACTACTTCCAAGACAGTTTTACCGGCCGCACTAAAGTGGCATGGGCTAGACAACACAATATCCGAACATTCAATGACTTAGGTGAAGCCTTCGTACAACAATATAAGTTCAACTTGGATATGGCTCCCGATCGGGATCACCTCCGCTCCATGTCTCAAAAGGAAAGAGAGACATTCAAGGAATACGCTCAATGATGGAGGGAAATTGCGGCCCAAGTCAACCCACCGTTGAAGAGAAGGAGATGACCACTTTTTTTAAACATCTTGGCCCATTTTACTATTAACGAATGATCGCTAGCGCTCCCGGAGATTTCACCGAGATGGTAAGCATGGGAATGCGGCTAGAGGAAGGAGTTCGAACTGGACGCCTGACCCGAGAGGTAGGAACTTCTAGTGGAACAAAGAAGGTTGGAACCAGTTTCCCAAAGAAAAAGGAGCATGACATAGGGATGGTATCCCGAGGGAAACCACGAAAGAATGTCAACATCAGCGATGTGTAGCCGCCATAACACCCACTGTTAACACAAGTCCAACATGTGAATTGCTCCAGCCCAACAAACTCAACCTCTCGCCAATGTGCTCGCAGCTTAACAATCAAACTGAGGCACTGGTCTCGTAATCGACCCAATTCCAATGACGTACACATAACTATATCCTGCATTAATAAAAGAATCTTGTACAGACAAAGTCACCACCTTCGGTACCAGAAAAATTGCCATGGTGGTACAAAGCAGACGTATCTTGTCCTTTTCACCAAGGGGCACCAGGCCACGATCTTGAGCATTGCATTGCCCTAAAAGCTGAAGTACAAAGGTTAGTGAGGTCTAATCTTCTCTCCTTCAGAAACACAAATCCGAACGTGCAAGCAAATCCACTCCCCAGTCATAGTGGACATACAGTGAATTTGATACTAAGAAATACAGATCGGTATCTCGTCACAGATGTAAATCTGATCAGAGGAAACTTGGTGCATCTCCATGATACCTACAGTACGATGGGTGTTTTTGCTAAACACGATTATGCAGCTTGCAACATCTGCTTCAAGGATCTTCGAGGGTGTCCTACCATAAGAGCAGACATTCAACGATTGCTAGACATTGGTGACATACAGATCTACAGAAACAGAGATGATTATGACGTGAATACAGTAGGGCATTTTCCGCATGAGCTTTTAGTCTCAAATATCAACTCGGAAAATCCTGAAGTAAACGTTATTGTCCCCTGTTTCAATGTACCCAAGCATGTGGAGATTGAATACAACGTTCCAGGGTCTCCTTTGGTGATTTTCTTACCCGGTCCTGTCCCGTACAGTTCTAATAAAGCGATTCCCTATCAATACAATGCAACTGTGATAGAGGATGGAAAGGAGAAACCCATGCCAACTCTTCCAGCTAATGTCAACATAACTGAGATAGGACGAGTAACACGAAGTGGACGAGTACATACTCCGTTACCACCAAGACCGCCTGCTGTTCCTGTTATTAGACAAAATCCAGTTAATGCACCACCCGAGAATCCTACAAGGATTCCCGCTTTTAATCCAAGCGCGAATGTTGGTCCGCCTACGTAACCAACGCCAACACGTATTTTGATGATAACGGGTTAATCAAGAAAAGCGAATACGAGTCGTGGATCACCGATGCACTTTCCAATATTTCTATACTATCTCTACTCCCGAACTCCAAGCTCACCAAGAAGCTTTGAAAGGTGCGACAAGCTTATAGATCATGATGTGACTACACCATTGAGGTATCAAAATATAGCCCGCAATAATCTAAGTTTCATGATGAGGAACTTCCGTGAGGAAGGAAAGATCACAATTTGGCTCGATATCTCAATGATTCCAATCGACTCTCCCGTCCAACGTATTAGTGGATACCGTTCATCCTTAAACGTAATGCCAAAACGACTCTCGCTCGCTTAGCTTACAAAGGAACACCAATGAAGTTCAACGACATAGTGGTAAGAGCCTTTGACAGTCAAGGAAGTCGCTATCGGGAAGTCGATCTCCCAATGACAATTGGTCCGCATACCTTCCAAATCCTTTCCGTGTCATGGACGCCACCGCCACGTTGTTTGCTAGGAAGACCATGGATCCACGAAGGTGAGCAGACATCCACTCTCCATCGTAAACCGAAATTCACAAGAATGGGAAGCTAGTAACCATCATCGGTGAACAAGCGCTGCTAGTAAGCCATTTATCCAACTTTTCTTTCATCACGCCCAACGACGCGAAGGGACACATCTCCCAGACATCCGTTAAGATGAATCTACTAGCAAAAGTAGATCATCTATCTCTTCTTATAAAGAAGCGGCACAAATAGTAAAAGATGGCAATGTCAAGGTGGGGACAAGTAATCAAACCCGTCAACAACGAGACGAAGTTTGGACTCGGGTTTGCACCCAGATTTCCAAAGACAAGCAAAGGGATGAAGCACTTCGTCCGATCAAAGAAATATTCAACAGTTGGGGGTTTCTTAAACCCTGCTCTTCAAGAGGTTAATGTTATTACCGCTGGGTGATAAAGATGATCCCTCCGATCCAAGAGTGGAGCACTTATCTAAATACCAATATATGTCTCGTGAAGAATCTTATGCACCATACTATCCTCCAACCGAGCAATTCAAAGGCATGTCCCTACAAAGGAATGAAAATCCATCCTTCCTTCGTTTGGGATACCTGGGAGAACCAAGTGGCAAGTTTGACTATATGGTGAAATATATGCGCCGTAAAGCTCAAAATCGAATGAAGATATCCAAATTCATCGATGGGGTGATTCTTTCGAGTATCCTAGTCAACCAAGAGTTACATACGCCTTCAATCTCATCAACAAATCGAGGTCCCCAACGAGGATCTCGCTTAACACGCCTGGAATTTGCTAAACCAGATCCTAACTATCATTACATTAACATGATTACTGAGGATCAAGGATACGATTCGGGATACGAATGGAAAGTGTCACCGATAATGAGTCTCTACACTGGAAGATTGGAGGGTAGATCCCGTAATTCAACGCAAATGCCAATAGAAAGTACATATGTTGTCTCCCACACTTTGATCTGCTCATCGTCAAGATCGCCAAGAGCACAAAAGGCAAGGTCCGTTGTCCAGAATCTTCAAAGCCTGCTCGGCCAACGACCAAAGTCTACTCAAGGGTTAAACCAAATGAAAACTACCGAGTACCGACTTTCAAGGAGTTCGCCACCATGAAACCGCTGAAGTTCGGACTAATGTTCATAGTTCTAAGTAGTTTATATTTGCTTTATTTTGAACTCGCCGCCTAAAGCAAGAGATGTTTTATAGGGTTTAGCTTTTAAATAATTTCTCTTTGTCTCACCCAAGACAAATGAGTTTGTATTTTAAGGGCCCTGTTTCATATTGTGAATCATAAATAAAATGCGTTGTTTTGATTCCACACTTTGTGTTTGTTTTCATTTTTGTCTTTTCTTGGAAATGATAATCCTAAAAAACACAATAAAAATCTTCAATAATAATCTGCACACTTTCACATTAACTTTTTCAAAAAAAAAAATGAAAAAAAAAAGAAAGTTAATTAATCAAACATAAATCAAAACATGTAGATTAACAGATGGACCAATCCATTGAACGCGATAACTCTATGCTCTCTCCCAACTTTGAAATCCCCTGTGAAGTCGCCACGGAAGAAGTTGAAGAAGAGATCCTAGATGAGATTTCTCACTTTAGCACGAGGAACGAATCATTCAACCTCACAAAGAGCCTTTGGAAGCAGTTAACTTGGGTTCTGAAGAAGACAAAAAACAAGTGAATATCGGAGCTTCACTCGATAGCAACGTCAAGGGCAAACTGATAAATCTTCTCAAAGAATATGTTGATGTGTTCGCTTGGTCCTACCAGGACATGCCGGGTTTAGATACCAAGATCGGAGCATCACTAAAGTGTGTTATGTATCTGTTTACTTACACTGATCAAGTTTTAATATGTTGAAAGATGTGACATCCTATTGTTGATGTTTGATTTAGAAATTAATTTACTCTGATTTTTATTTAATTACTGATGGGAAATAGGGTGTTATAGTTCTTATCACCAACACGTGGATTAATGAAAATTTATGATTGACTCTAGGTACAACAAAAGGTGTCCTTCGATTGGTGCAGGGAAAATGACTATTTTTTCAAGCATCACTTGAGTACGACTCTCTTTGTGATGCACTTAAGCAAATACTTCACCAATTTGAGGGATATGATTCCTGCCTAGAATCTGGCCTTGAACCTCCTCAAACTCAATATTTAGACCTTCAAAAACTTGAAGACACGACTAACATCCACCATCTTCTTGCAAAGCTTGTAGTCCCTGTGACTTTCTACTACATTCAACATATCTAGATCTTCAAATACGCTGAGACAATGAAGTATTTTTTGACATAATATTTAGTTGCGTAACTCTCCAAGTCGTAGAGTTAGTTCATAAATTTGAGATTGATTGTCTAGATCAAAGTACATCTCGTAGACATTTTCCCAAATATATTTTGCAACGTATGTCATGATCATGAATTTTCACCATCCCAAGCATTATTGTTTGTGTCTTCCTTTGTCTAGTTTTTTCTTGTCTCCAGTGATGTAGCCAATTTTTCCTCTCCCCCTAAAATACAAATGGACTGACTGCGACAAACAAAAATAATTAGAAACGTTCACCCACACTGTTGTGATCTAAGTTGGGTGGTTTTCATGGTATGTCCTGAAAGGTTGAGGTATTTTAGGTCACGGTGAAGAATGTTAAGGCGAATGTTGGGAATTTATATCAGACAAGTGATGAAATATTATGTAGAATGAAAAAGAAAACGAAAAAAAAACAAGAAAAAATCCTAAGAAATTCTTCCTGCAAATAATATCATAAAGGAATAAACAATTTGTATTTTCTTGAAATATATCTAAATAATACATAAAAGGTATTTATAAAATACAAAGGAAAGACTAATAAGCACGGTTCTCGCCCGAGAATTTGAACAATTATTCTTTCTATAAATGTTAATTCTAAATATTGCAAAGACAAAAAACATATAATTACTAATTATTATTTACACTGTTTAACAACTCTGCATCACATAATCTGTTAATTCTGTACTAATCTTCCTATAAAATATTATTAAAAATGTTTGTCTGTAATTTTTTATTTTCTTATTTTTACTTTCTTAAAGTTATTTTCCTATATTTTCTAAAACAAAAATTTGATCTCTCATTTTTAATATGTTTTTCTTGGGATGTTAATCTCTTGTTCTATTTGGTGTCATCAACTATCTAATTAAGAATGCAACATGCCACCAAACTCCCTAATTTATCCTTTGTAACATAATTATTTTACACTACATATTGCCCTTAATTGTAATTGACTAAATCAAACTAAATTGACCAATGAAAATCAAACATTTAGCCAAGTGGCACACATATTTCCCATTTTTTCTTTCCCTTTTGGATTCTCATTTTGAAAACTCACGCTTCCTCCCTCTTTTCTCACTTTCTCTCTATTTATTCTTTTTTCTTGTCTACCCCTTTCCTCTCTCTATTTTTTCTCTCAAAACCCTAAATTACCGTCTCCATATCTACGGCCATCACCACCTCCATGTGTCCCTGGGATTTCGTTTTCCTCCAAAATCTTCGCCCCGAGTGCCCTGTGATGGTGGAGGGATGCAGCCTGGATTTGCGCCGATGAGACGTGGCGGACCTCGCGAATTGAATAGAGGAAAGGGTCTTATCGGAAGTCATCACGAGTTGGTGTTCCATTTACGTTGTCGACAATAGCTCTCTCGTCTTATTTTTCCAGATCCACTTTCGTTTGTGATTTTCATTTGCAAGGTTTGTGATTTCAAGAGATTTGACACAGATTCAAGGTTGCAAGGTTTGAAATTTTGATTATTTTTTATGATTTTGTTTCAGTTTTGAGATTATGATATTGATTCCATTTTTCTTATTTGTGTGAGTTTCATATTTGAGATTTCTAGAACGTTAAGGAACGCAATGGCCAACAACATCTTGAGGCTATTATTCAAGATGCAAAGGTATGTTTATTTGTTTTCACCATATTATTTCTTACACAAATTTCTGCTATTTGATAAACCTTACACCTTTTGAAACTTTCTTTCAACTGCAGTCAGAACAAATCCATGTTGGGATCTCCATTGTCTCTTTTACAACACAAGTTGTTATTATAAATTTTGAAGACGGAGAATCTATTTATTAGAGATGATGTTTTATAATCCCGAGTTGTAGTAATTTTATACTTTGAACAATGCTTTAGGTCACTTTTTATATTTGACAAGTAATCAATTCATCTTGTAACGCAGCAGAAAGTGTGTCCTCATTTTGATTAATACTTATGAACTTTCTTGGAATTATCAAGAGCATCATTCCTAGAAAATGGACTTCAAATCGATATATAAACATCAACACTAATAGTACATTTACAAAATCATAACATATCGAAGAATATTGTGGTTTAAGGTTTTCAACTTTTTATGAACTCGATTTATGTTTGCGCCATTGACTAAGTTTAATTTATGGATGGTAGTTGCTACAAGTCTTATTTTCCCAATTAATTTGATAATTCTTCCGCTTTGATTATATTATGAAAGATTGACTCACAAACCCACGCCTTCAAGGTTTTCCTTCGTAAGCATGATCACCACCGATTCTTGATCATCAAAACTGGATCGAATCGATTCACCATCCGACTCATCCTTAGAGTCTCCTAAGATTCTTCATCTTTGACTCTAACTCTTCTTCGTGAACTTTCAAGTCCCGACTCATCTTCAAAACCTTCACGCTCGACTCATCCTCGTAACCGTAATCTCCTTGAGATTCTAACTCACCTTCGATTCTTCTTCGTAAGTTTCAACTTGACTCTTCTTCAAAAGTAGCAACTGACTCTTCTTCACAAACCCCGATTCGACTCATCTTCATTTTCGACTCGACTCATAAAGAAACACTCCTTCACCTAAAGGAAAGGAAAACGATAATTTTGAAGACAACAAGGTTTTAACATGTTCCAGCATTTACAATACAAAATATAATGCCATATCCCCACCTTTTATCCATGATGGAACAAACAAATATACAGATCAATATCAATTGTAACTTTTCTATCAATCACATACCTACACCAAATTTACATGGCCTGAAATTTGTTAAGCCCTATTAATCGCATTGTACTATTATATGAACTTAATAATACTTTCTACCTATGACACATAAACCCAATGTGACAAGTTTGTTTGCTTTTCAAAATAACAGTCTGTCTTCAGTTTACGTGCTACTACTTCCTGCATATTTACAATACACTTCCCTTACTGTTTAGTACAAGTTTTATCATAAATTAGTGAAAGAGAGCAGACAATGATAACTTTTAAGGACAACCATATATCTGCAGAATCAATCTGGTTATAGAATAAATTTTATGATTACTACTCAAACTGTTCCTTATAAAAAACCTGTTATCAATCATTTATCCGTTACCTTACATGGACACTAATTTTTTATTACATCCTACTATTATAATATTATAGGTTGGCTTTTGGAAAATTAACATTTGAAAAAACAGTTCAGTACATACTGCAAACGCAAAATTGTTTTGTAAATCACTCCATCTTCCTAAAATTTGTATGCAACTTCGAACTGGTGAGTAACTCTTATTATACACCAACATTTTCTTCATTGCCTGTATCATTGTTAACTATTTATACAGCACGTGTTGATTTTTTTAAAGTTTAATGTCAATTTCTTCCATACAATCGATTTCATAATCCAACATATAAGGAAGGCGCCTCGCATTTTTAACATTACAATTACCGCCTTTTATTTTCCTATATTTCATCCAAGTTTCCAAACCATTTAGTATTAAAATGAATGGTTCAAGCAAACCTCACCCCATGTTCAGATATTTTAGAAGACCTTATGGACTATGAAGTTTTCAACCGTTATGTTATGGAATATGAAATTCATGTTAACATTTTCAACTAACTCAATTTTTAGGACAATGGATAACAATGCCATTATAAATGATGATTTTCTATGGAGAAAATTTTCATCTAAAAGAGCTCGGTTCCGACGATTTAGCATTTGAAACATAAAAATTCAAACAACTCAAGAAAGATTTTCCTACATTTAGAAATACCCTAAAGTCATAGAATTCCATTTTCGTAAATATTTGTCGCGAATGTAAGTCAACAATACAATGGAATGATGCCTCATACAAAACCTTCACCATTCGTAAATGCTCTCCACAATCCTCCAAAACATTCAACATTACAAACATGGAACTAACTTATTTTCAAGTTTCTCCACATGGTGGCGTAAATTCAGTAGAAAACAATAACCTTAAAAGATTCTCAAACCGATCAATACTTCAATCAATCAAGACTGACTCATCTTCTTTAACTTTCATGTTCGACTCATCTTCAAAAGCGTAATCTCCTTAAGATTCTAACTCATCTTCTGATTCTTCAAAAGTTTGAACTTCCGACTCTTCTTCAAAAGTTTCAACTTCGACTTCTTCAAACCCTCGATTCGACTCATCTTCGTAATCTACTATGTCATTTTCCGACTGCACTCATAAAGAAACACTCCTTCGTAATCCGTAATATTCGTAGTCATCTTCGTTCGACTCATCTTTAAGTTTCATTTTCGACTCTTCTTCAAGTTTCAACTTCTCTTCAATGTCATTTTCTAATTCGACACATAAAGAAACACCCTTTGAATCGTAATATTTAGAGTCATCTTCATCCCATGCAAGTGGAAGGATGCCACATAGGCCCTATAAAGGAGATAGCCTCACAGCTAAGTTGTTCAAAGTACGATAACTTTACACTAAGTTATCTCTAAATACTATAACTTCACACTTAAGTTATCTCTAAGAAAACAAATACTAAATTATCCTCCGTAAGTTCAATTCCTTCCGAACAAAATATCAAAAGCTTCTATCAAGCATCGAACTTCTCACTTACCCTGTAAGTTCAATATGAATTACTCTCAACAATATTGTCCAAACTCAAAATTTTCCATATTCATGTAATAACTATATATGTTACGCTTACATCATTAGAAACAACTCCACGAATAATAGTTATTATTAATCTACCGACATATAACAATATCATAAACAAACACATAATACGCCTACATACTAATATATGACAACATATGAACTTATAAAACATTCAATCACGATCTCTCGACACTTCAACTCATAGGAGGATTCAATGTGAGTGATGTCCAAAACATCTCCTCCTTAACTCGACGCCTTAGCATAATTGTACCAAGCTCACCGATGTATTTTTCAAAGACATTTCGCTTTGCATGCATTTGACGGCCATAGGTTTTCCAATGTCCACATCTAACATTTCTATCCGTGTCCGTTCCAGAGTAAGATGACCAAGCCGGAAAATGCTAAAACATAAATGATTAAGTTAAGTATTTACAGTGTTATCAACATAATTAATGGAGTCAAACCATTTGTTCGAGTTTTACCAGACGTTACACTTGGCTTTTACACCGCACTTAATCTTCACCACCTATTTATAATCTCCATTGCTATTATAACCCTCATCGCTTGAATCACTTCTATAACCACCGTCGCTTGAATCACTTTCATAACCACCATCGCTTGATAGATCGAATCAAATGATAATGAGGCTTTGGAGCATTTGACTCAATTTTTAAGTTGTCTAAAACATCCGTTTACCTAACCATAGCTTGAAATTGAAGATTGGCACAACTATAATGTTGATAAGAAATTTGGATCAATCTGACTATGCAATGGTACAAGATTAATCGTAAGGCTAGAAAATCATGTCATTGAGGCAAAGATTATTTCGTGTACCCATATTGGAAACACAATTTACATTCCACGGATGTCATTGTCTCCATCACAATCCTTGGCTATTCAAACTTATTCAAGATAATTCCCATTATTGTGTCATTTGCAATGATAATAAATAAATCTCAAGGTCAATCATTAGACTATGTAGGTTTATATTTGTCAAAAGAAGTCTTCAGCCATGGGCAACTTTATGTTGCTATGTCTAGAGTCAAAAGAAAGTCAGGTTTAAAGATAGTAATTCATGACAAAGAGAAATTGTAATTTAAATTAATTAGTTACCTCATATTATATTATAAAATAGACAATCATTGTATAATTATGTTTTGACCATTAAATTACTATTCATTTCAGATTTGTATCACATTCTTGAATTTATGGTGTCAACCTTTTTTAGAGCTCTATTGAAGACACTACTCTATCACAAAACTCATATTATTTTTTGTATTAATTCAGTACTTCATACTAAAATTAAACTTAAACTATTATCATATCTGTAGTATTTCCTACACTCTATCTCAAATTTTTAATTCTACTTGTGTCATCTATTTTAATTAAGCTACAACTACTTTCTCACATTAATTAATTATCAAGCGGACGCATCTTCTTCTACTAGTTTTTATGATATGACAACTAAAATTGATGATATGACAGTGTTTTAGTGGCTTAATTAAAATTAAAATTCATTTTAATTTATTATTTTAATAATTAAAACAAAAAATAATAAACAAAGTTACTTAATTTAAATTATCAAGAATAACATTTATAATTATTTTTTAATTTAATCATAGTATAAACTGTTATGTTTTAAAAATTGAAAATTCAAATTATCAAAAATATCAATTATACACATATGCATGAAAGATAACATTAGAAAATAAGAAAACTATTATGCATGAACGGAAGGATTAAAATTTAAAATGAAATGAAAATATAAGGAGATCACAATTCCATTTAATCCTATTAAAAATTATGTATATGAATGATAAGAATAGGAAGTAGAAAACTATTGTTCATGCATAAATTCCCCGGCCGAGATATAAGGTCGGAGGGGGGTTTGCAGGCATCCGGGATGAATCTCGGATGAGACATAAGACGCTTATCCGACATAATTCTCGGAATTGGGATAGGAGACCGGTCAGCCCGGATATGATCCGGACGTCTGTCGGACAAGGAGTGTCGGATCGTTTCCGCATGCTATTCATGGATCGGCACGGACGCTACGATTCATTAAGTAGCGGTTTCAGGTATTTATGGGCGGTTACAACATTATCATTAGTGACGGCTACGCTATAAAAGGAGGCCTTAGGGCCATGAGGAAGAGGACTCTCTCATTCCCTCTTTAAACTACACACTAAATAGGAGATATCTACGCCATCCATAAGGGCTCCCAACAGCGGGGTAAGCTAGACCGGTAGCTTGGAGGCCATGCGTCCTTCGTATGAGCCTCCGAATCCCTTAAAATCATATATATAGTTTTTCCCAAGAACATTGGCGCCATCGTGGGGCCCCAGAAACTTTCCCGCCACAAATCGTCCTAAACAATCACCATTCCCCTGTGTGATTTATGTTGAATCTTGTTCTTACCATAGTCCTTTGAAGCGATGTCCTTAGGCTTCAGAGAAAACAATAACGTATTGTTCCATATATCGTTAATCGTGACGGAAGTGCCATTTAGGCCATCATTCTTTCCATATGGTGGTGTCGTGTTAACGATTTGGGTTATCACGATATTAATCCAAACATCTCGATCCGGTTAGAGATGGTAGAGTCTTATCCAAACGACTTTCACGCCAAGGTTGGCCGATTACCATTGTCGAATCACCTGCTTGAGCGCCAACCGGAAAGTTGATCCGATATAAGCTTGAGAACCGACCAAGGTTCGATTGCCCAAGCATCAAAGTGGATTCAAGTCGATTCGAGGAGGTTGTTCAAGATCCGGTTTTAGGGCACGGCTATCCATCGAGACGGCCACGATGTTGGGAACCGGCCGATTTGCATCCGCGCCAAATTACTCTAGATAAAACCCTCAACAAAGTTCATTGGCGGTTCACCGTTATCATGAATCCTCTCAATCCAAGGAAAGATAAGTAATGTATAACCAAATTCATGATCTTAGCATTGATTAATTTGTAATCGCTATGTGGTTCTGCCATTGCTAATTATTGCTTTAAATCGTTATTATGGATCCAAAGCATATCTAATTGGGTTCATGTGTTACATCTTCTTTGATTAAATTGTGTCCAAGAAATGCAAAGGATAAAAGTGTCTTATCGAGGTAGTTGTCAAGCGATTACAAGGTTCTTCTACCGCTGCCGTAACCTAAGGTGGGGTAGTTATGCGTCGCGCTTTTCAAGATGCCACTGTTTATAAGGAGCTCGGCCAAATGGATGCCGGAATGTTAGGTAGACGATTGTTCGGCATTGTTTACAAAGTCAAAATAACCGCTGGTGGATTATTTAAAGTCGATCAAGGTCGATGATAGCACAAACAATTGGAGATTAGAACCATTAGAAATGTACAAAACTATGATCCCGGGAGTGATGGAATAAGGAGTCTTGTGAGAACCAGCCCCGGTCTTTTAAGTGGAATCGGTCTTGCCGAAAGAGCTTCATTTAAATGTCCGATACATAGATAAGTTTGTCGCCCTGCTTATCTTAGTTAAATCAATGGCATGTTTAGCTTAAATTCCAAATATCATGTTACAGCTCATGTTGTCATAGTTAGTATGAAATCAATATCAACTATGACTTTGAATAAACCTGATAAGCTTTTATCATAGATCATGTTAGGAATTGATTATATGTTGCATGTTATCATGTTGCTTAAGAGATACGATGGCTAAAGATTTTGTTGACAATAAAATCCTAGATTGTTATCAAGATCGCTGGTCCGTTAAGGGGCATGTTTATCCGAAATCGAATGGATGACCAGACGACAAAGAATCCTAGCGGTATTGTCGGAGTGGTGAACACCGATGATGGATCTCGCCCTCGATGAAAAGAACAACATAGCATGCTTATCTCGCTCGCGCCTTAAGGCAACAACAAGAAAAACTCCCAAAGATAAGTTACTTTTCTTCTATCAATTCACAAATTGGAAATTGAGATACCGCAAGATATTTCTTTGATCTCGCATCATGGCCATAAAAATTGAGCATTTGCATCAGCAGATCTTATGTTCAAAGGATACGTTAGGTTTTTGGTCATACGCCTACTTACTAAATCTCTTATTTTTTCACTTTGAAGAAAACTACATTTATGTTGATAAAATAATACATGTGAAATGTCTGCAAGCATATTGACAATGTTTGTAAAAACAGGTGTAACGTATTCATTATCAAAATATAGCCTATGGTCTAATCATAATTTATTTTCGTTTGGTAGTATATATACATATTTTATTTGTTATGATTATGATTTAAAGAAGAACACAGTTGAAAAATGACACAAGGCATTTTAGACTTGCATTACAATATGGCAGCTATGTTTTGAAAATTTTATAAGGTTTCAATTTCATAGTGTTCATAGTCAAATCCAGACAAATATTTGGTCGTAGGACACAAATCGGACCGAGATCTAGAGCTGATTTGTACAGCCGCGTGTCACTTCACTTTTTCAGTTTAATTTTATGTTTATTCCATTGCAGCAAGTGCGGTTGGGCCGTAACACTGACAATGGTAAACCTGCTATGGAGTTGTGGTTCCAAGATGAGCATGGATTATCCGAGAAATCCGTCGACGGAATCACATGGATAAGCCGCTTATAGGTTTAAGTCGTCGAGTAAGCGATTCGAGATAGTCGAATAGCTTTGATTCATGACATAGATTACTACGACGCCCTTTTGCCATCCACGGTTCCTGGACACCAACATCTACATGGAATCAAGATACCCGATAGTTAATGGGCAGCGCCTTAACACAGGGACAAAGCTCTTGTTGGAAAAGTATGAAAGTCACATTGCCGGTGTGTTTCACCCTGTGCATTAAAGCGAGTAATGGCTGACGTTCGAAATTAGTCACATATCGCGAATCGTGCAAAAGACACTAGAGGAATGCGCCTACAAGATGGAGCGATCATGATGTCAATGTCAAGACTATAGAAAGATAAGTCGCTATTCCTCGTTGTTTTCAAACAACTACTATATTATACATAGTGTCTTGTTGTCTGAGGTTTAATGATCATGTTTAAATGACATAACTATACTCCTTGACGGTGAAAAACAGTATGAAATTATATGCAATCTTTACTCTTATTGGTCTCATAAGTTTGTCAAGATGAATATGTTTCTCAAACTTTAGGTGTGATGAAATCATGTTAAGGCATAACAAGGTCGCATGGAGTCTTGCTTTTGGAGTAAAGAAATTCCAGTAAGGCGTTCTTGTTCCCGGAACTATTCGATGTAGTTGTCCGTAACCGTACATCACTAGTTCTCGGCAATGGCAAAGCACTTCGTGTCAGTGATTGTCATTCGTAATCACACGCTAAAGGTTACAATGTAGTAGAGGAATCTTAGTCTTCTTTTCTAAATCAACTTATAAGCATTAGGAATGTGATTAACTATAAACATCATGATTATCCGAGCAACAATTGCATGCTTCGATTATATTAATCGACACATGCCATTTACAAATTTGCATTTTTTGAGGGTAAAGCAATTCTAATTGACTGATAAGACAGGAAGATGACAGCGGTGAGGGAAGCATTCAGTGGTAGTAACCTCCGAGTAATGATAAAAGGGTAAACCGTAAGTGTATTTATATTATTTATGTAACTTGTCGGCGGTTAAATGCAATTGTCCTTGTTATAAAATCCATGCCATGAATGTTTATTTGACTTATGGTCAAATTGTTTCCATATGAGGAGTTAGACCACCTAAGGATAAAATTTTTATGAAGAAAAATTGGAACAACAATCCAGGCTATTACCAATGATTTTTTCAATCAAAGATACATCAAGATGATATCCTATTCTGCTTGACGTCTTTCTATGTATCAATCTTATAAGTTAAATTAATATTTTGATGATGATTCGGCCAGTTGTTTTAGCAACAGGTTAGCAAACAGGAAAAATTGATCGCTTAAATCATTAGTCAATGAAGCATCATCAAAATAACGAGCTCACGATTGAAAGCACGACGATAAAAACGTCAAAGTAGCAAAATATTCTGTAGCCGGTAAGAAAACACCGTGTCGGTGTCACATAAGACAACACCTCACGGTTGCAAATTGGTAAAAGTGAGCGAAAAACAAAGGTACACTTTGTGGAGAACAAGATAATTATTATGCAAGCTAATTTGTTGAACAGATCACTCACGAAGAGGAGATACTTTTCAAAACTATCTCACGAGTGTTTAAGCAGCGGGGAATAAAGATACCACATTGCAGGAAAAAGAGCTGATCACTTGGGTGATCAACTAAGTACGCTCAACGGGATCAAAATTCTTAAAATTATGCAAAAATGATATGTCGGTATTTTAGGGCACGCCACTCATAGATAATTCCACTGGATAGCCTTTTGTAAAATAGCTTATTTAGGTTCATTGAATAGTAAGAAGTGTCGTCCTTATTCCCTACGTAAGGGAGGCATTCTATCAAAATTAGGAAGGATCCGAGAATATGTATAAGCGGGTACCCAGCGTAAGTACCGAGGAGCAAACGACAAAACCGAGTCCTCCTTGATAAGGATGCTTGGTATCAAAGCACTTCATCTTTTCAACAAAGACTAAGCTTGGGGGCTCATATAACCATCCCGATCAAGAATGACATGTAGAGAAGACCAAGAAAGTCGGGTAGATTGAATATTGTAAAGATTATAATTGTGTAAAACTACCGTTGTATAACGTCGTCTGCCGTGTGGGGGAAGAGGCATCTTGGAGTTAGTTATAGTTTGTAAAGACTAAATAGGATGTAACGGATAAAAGTGCTCCGCACCTCAAGACCTCTGACATGCGGGAATCAAAAGCATTGACGATCGCTAAGCTCGGTCTATGATCGCCTTCACCACGGAAGGCTCTGCTCCCATGAGGAATACCCTCCGTCAACCCCTGGCCTCAAACTGGCCTGATCATCCCTATAGAGGCTCAACCCTCCGTCAACCTCGGTTGGCTCAAAACCGCTCGGATCATCCCTATAGGCTCAACCCTCCGGGTCAACCCGGTTGGCTCAAAATTGCCTCGGATCATCCCTATAGAGGCTCAACCCTCCGGGTCAACCTCGGTTGGCTCAAAATCCGTCTCGATCATCCCTATAGAGGCTCGAACCTCCGTCAACCCCTTGGCTCAAACTGCCCCTGATCATCCCTATAGAGGCTCAACCTCCGTCAACCTCGGTTGGCTCAAACTGCCCCGGATCATCCCTATAGAGGCTCAACCTCAAAGGCTGTTCCACTCTGAACCTTCAAAGGCCTGCTCCTACCGAACAACCTTCAAAGGCTCGCTCCTACAAACAACCTTCAAAGCATATAAGGCTAAGAACCTTAATTGATTCCTATTCCGCCATACAACTTTTAAAGCCTTGGTTCAAGATACTTTGCTTGGATCAGTGTCAAAACACAATCCATTTCCGCCACAAAGGTTTCCTCCATATTTTGAAAAACTTGATAAAGTGTGACTGGCAAGACCTCGAAAACACTACTGGGCTGGTCTATTTAATCTAAAATCTTACTACCAATAACCCGACAAAGTTCTCGAGTCCATTGACTAGCATGTTTGGGTTAAATGGAGTATCAACAGATAGGAATACACTAGCTGTGAACAAATTGTTACGACTCGCCCAAACCATCGTGGCTATTGTTTGCTATACCCTATGGCTTGGGGCTGCTAGCATAAACATAAAATTGTTCACAAGCAATTTTAAAAGCTCGTACTCAAACATATAAGGCGTAAGGACCCATTGGATTCCACAAAACATTTCACCAAAGCTTTGACTCAAGATACCGGGGCTAGTCTGCTACATATCTTACTATTCCGAGCTCTGGTCGGCAGAATTTTTATCCCGCATGCCGCCCCGGATCCACCAGATAAAACGAGCTGCGACGCTGGAGTGTTTCGATTCCAATGATGCATAAAAAACCTCAAAAGCGAAGAATGGTAAACCATCGTGCAAATTGCCTAAGGCACAGTTGGTATCGAGGTCCGGGGTCAAAGTTTATGTTTTATTTAATCGACCATAAGGTTTCAAGGTCTAGAAACCATATGCTCGGGGCTTATGTTCATGCATAAATTCTACGAGATATAAGGTCGGAGGGGGTTTGCATCCGGAGATCTTGATGAGATATAAGACGCTTATCCCATATAATTTCTAATTGGGATAGAGACCGGGTCAGCCCCGGATATGATCCGGACGTCTGTCTGGACAAGGAGTCGGATCGTTATGCTATTCATGGATCGGTTACGGACGTTATGATTCATTAAGTAGCGGTTTCGTGTTGCGATACATAACATTATCATTAGTGACGGCCACGCTTATAAAAAGGAGGCCTTAGGCCATGAGGAAGAGGACTCTCTCATTCCTCTTAAACCACACACTAAATAGGAGATATCTACGCCATCCATGGGGCTCCCAACATGGTAAGCTAGACCAGTAGCTTGAGGCCATGCGCCCTTCAGATGAGCCTCCGAACTCCTTTAAAATCATATATATAGTTTTTCCCAGAACAACTATTATGTGGTTATGGCACAAATATTTTAAGTGCTTTCAAAGACCAAAATTTATATAAAATTTTCATAATCTAAAATATATAAAACGATGTTGTTTTTAAATATAATTGAATTTCGGCAGCAGACACGTGATGTCACGGAGAATGTTATGACACAAGATTCGACATCATTAACAATTCACCAAGAATTCAAAACAAAGAGAAGAACAATAAATTGTTTACCTACCAAAGGTGTAACTACACCTACATCCGGGGCTACCAAGCCGGGAGGAAATTCACTATTAGTAGAATTAATCGTGAATAAACCAACCAGCTTTATCTCCTTCACTTAAAACCTACCCAATGCAACTTCAATCTAAGTCCTACTTAGACCGAGTTCCTACCACTCCCTCAATCACAAAGTGATATCAACCTATTGACTAATTGAATTGTACACTCTTCAATAAACAAACTGATTTTGCTCAAAGCTTTAATCAAGAGACACAACACTGCTGCTTCAAAGCTTTGAGTGATAAACTACCCTTACAAATAAATCCTAGTCCAAAGCACTTATCAATTGATAATTGTTTGGCTCACAAGAGTAATTAGAATGCACAATTAACAACCCGCTAAATCTTCACATACCCGTGAGGCGCCAAATGTAGTAAGGGTTCTATTCCTATTATAGAAGCAGCCTAAACTTCATTGGCTTCCATAATAATAGTAGGGTTCACTTAATTAATCCTAAAAGTCTTTTCAACAACCAATTTAGGTTTAACTAAGATTAACCAATTTAGCTATGTGAGCATGTAATCTAATATATAATAATAGAACAAACCCAACAAACTTCCGAAAAATCTCATGAAAAACAGACTGCAGTAATGTAATATCACATTGTGATGTCATGATTGCTATGACATCAATCAAACTTGTAGAATTTCCAGCACAAGATTTGCTTCCGATCCGAGTTGTACTTAAGCATCCTTGTCATGTAGGATTTATCTCAATCGAATGTCATGACATTTATCAAGACATTATATAGTCTAGTTTTACCAAAAGTAATGCCAACTTAAAACACTAACAAACTCCCCCATTTTTGGCTAAAACAACTTAAGTCACCAGAGTATGCTACAAAGAAAATGACTAGTTCTAAGCTATCCTAAGCTTAAAACCGTAACCTAGAGAAGATAAATTCTACCCATGATTTTTCATACAATTTCCCAATTGCCCACATTTTCCCACATATAACTTCATACAGCTTCTAATTGTCATATATTTCTTTAGCTCCTCAAAGGCCAAAGTAGACAAATACCCCAACATTCATCATATATTATAGAAAGTACCATCACAATTAAGTTTACAACTCACAAATTTAATACAATCATCCAAAACAAAATAGGAAAATGCAACAGTTAATCAATAAAACAACAAAACAAACACCATAGCAATGGTGCTATCGATCAAGTGTTCTCCACATACATCTTCAGAGCTTTCTTCAACATCATCATTTTCAAAGATCACCATCGCATCATTACCGCTAACCCTTCATCCTCAATCTCAAAATAAGTCTTGATCGACTGCTGTCGTGTACCTTCCTCTTCTTATCAATTGCGTCCTCTTGGGTCTAGAGCCACCACCATGCTTTTACTCTACACTTATTTCAGTGAGGGTCCAGCCTTGGTCTTCTTCTCACTTAGAGACATTGTCACCATCCTTTTCTTTGATGTGGGAATCAACAAGTGAGTGATCGTGATCCACAGGGTTTTCTCGACATGATCACTGCATGTCTTATTCCTCATGACATCCGGATCACCGCTAAACTAGGGCTAGAGACTTTTGGTTTGAGGGATGTAAACCTGTGCATGAGTGGTTTTCGCTTAGGACCCTGTTACTATCCTAGCAATGGCTTCGCACATACCTAGAACCTCTCTATTTTCTATTTCGGAGGTACAAATGAGGATGGTTCGTGAGGTCTTACTGAAGGTGAAGCTAGTGACCTTCGCATTCCTTTTGTGTGCGCTTGACTTTCTCGTGGTCAGCCATTGTATGCAGAGGGTGACCCCGTGTTCAACAATATGCATAGCCAAATTGCCCTAATCTCAAATGCATGGTAGGAGAAAGCCAAAATTGATGATGAAGAGGATGAAGACATATTTTAGAGATATTTGAGGGAATGAGAACGAATGATGTAGAGTTTGAGAGTATCTTTGGATGAAGAGAATATGATACTTTCAAATGAAGAAACTATTATATGGGAGTCTCTTCCTATTCTGAATATTTTAAAATAAGAGGAAAATAATTAAATGACCCACTTATAATTAATTGAAATAAAAGGTCTCTTCCATTCCTTGTAAGCAATTTTAATTGCTACAATTCCTCATATTGACAAATACCCGCTTTTAAATTCTCAAACCACTAGCATCAAGAGCTTTAGTAAAATGTCACCGTTGAAGTTCACATACATGTTCCAATTTAATTACTTTTCTTCCACAAGGTCTCCGATGAAGTGATGTCTAATGTCAATGTGCTTAGTCCCACTGTGTTGTATAGGATTATTTGAAATATTAATAGCACTCATGTTGTCACAAGATAATGTCATGACATCCGTGTGACATTGTACTCAACAAGATCCGCTTCATCTAGACTATTTGAGAGCAAATCGCTACCACCGCTATGTATTCAGCCTTCACAAAGGACAAGGACAGTTTTGCTTGTTGAACTAAGAAACAAGATTGTTTCCCAAGAAGAAACATCCTCCAAGTGATTTTTCTATCATCAGACTACCAGCCCAATCAAGATCACAATAGTTTATTTAATTGGTTCACATCCATGAGAATACAAGATACCATAATTGCAAGTTCCATTCACATACTCGGAATTCTCTTTACCTCGATTGTGACTTACTTTAGGTTCAAATTTGGTATCTGCACACCCCAACAACAAATGCAATGTCAGTCTGTTGGTCATATATAGCAAGCTCCTATCATGCTTCTATACAAGCTTTGATCAACATTTTCTCCACTTGTGTCCTTGGACAACTTCAAATGTAGGAGCAGAGTCCTTTTATGTCGGTATTCTCTATTCCAAACTTCTTGACAATATTCCTTGCATACTTGCTCTCGTGAAAGGAATGTCGAGTCTTCCATCCGTGTGACTTGCACCAAGAAAATAAGCCAACCTCCCATGAGGCTCATTTCAAACTCACTTGCATTTGGTTGGCAAATGTCTCACCATTGTGTCTCGATATTCCTCCAAATACTATGTCATCAACATAAATTTGAGCCACCATTATCTTTCCTCCTTCATTCTTGACAAAGAGAGTTTTATCCAAGGCTCCTTTCTATATCCTTTGTCAAGAAGAACTTGGTCACTTTTCATACTGTGCCCTAGAGCTTGCTTCATTATAGGACTTTCCTCAACTTGTAGACATGATCAGAAAACTTGGATCCACAAACTTTAGGTCGTTTCTACATATACCTCCTCATTCAAATAGCCATTTAGGAAAGCACTTTTCACATCCATCCTAAACAATTTGAATTTCGAATGCAAGCAACCCCTAGTAGTAGCTGATTGATTCCAGCCTAGCCAATCGGAGAAAAGTCTCATCAAAACAATCCTTCAACTTGAGTGTATCCCCGAGCAACAAGTCTTGCTTTATTTCGTGACAACCCCTTCCGCATCGACTGTTCTTGTAGATCCATTTTGTGCCAATGATGTTTGTTCCTTCCGGTCTAGAAACTAGCTTCCACACTTCATGTTGCTTGAATCGGTTCAATTCATCTTGCATTGCTTCAATCCAAGATTCACCGCTTAGAGCCTCTTTGACATTTTTGGCTCAATTTTGACACAAAGCAAGAGTTTGAGACAATTTCTGATCTTGTAATGACACCACCGCTTGATCTCCAATGATGAGTTCCTTTGGATGATCTTTCAATTTCGATGGAAGGATCTTTGTTAGCTTCCTCCGTTCGACTTTTGAAGTAGGAACAGTACATCATTCTTATCGACACTTGTGGTGATGTCTCAAACAATGTCTCAACATCACAGGGACATTGTTTTCCGATGGTGATCATCAAATATGACATTAATAGACTCCATCATAACTTTTGTCCTCGAGTTGAATACTCTATATGCTCTACTGCTTGTAGAGTATCCCAAAAATGCCTTCATCACTCTTAGAGTCCATCTTTCCTTGATCACGATTTCTAATATAACATTTGCTACCAAACACATGGAAATACTACAAGAGGTTTTCTTCCTTCCATATTTCACAGTGTAAGATGTTCCTTCTCAAGGTGACCCTCATAGAACATAGCAGTCGTATTCATAGTTTCACCCAAAATGCATAAGAAGTTTTTTAGCATGAATCATTGCTCTGGCTGATTCCTGTATAGTCCTGTTTTTCCTTTCCACAACTCTATTTTATTGAGGAGTTATAGGAGAGGAGAACTCATGATTGTTCCTTCTGAGGAGCAGAATTCATCAAACTTGCTATTCTCAAATTCCTTTCCATGATCACTTCTTATTTTGACAATGCAGCCTTCCTTCTCTCTTTGAAGTCTTTTGCATAACTCTTTAAAAACATCAAACACATCGATTTTCTTTGATGAAGTTTATCCCGTAACTGAGAAATCATCCACAACAACATAAGCATATCTTTTTCCACCAAGTCTCAATCTGCATAGGCCCCATCAAATCCATGTATGTAGCCCAAAGACTTAGAAGTGGTCGGTTCAGACATCAGTGACATTCTGTTTGCTTTCCAACTCGACACTCACCACGCGACTCTCCTTCATCAATATGAATTCTTGGTATCCCTTGACACTCCATAGAAATGATCTTTTTTTCATTCCTCCGATGTAAATGACCAAGTTTTGGTGCCACAATTTTACCTCCTTTTCATCTTCTCAGAGCACACAGACATGTGTGGTGTCTATCTCCACATGTAGCAGCTTGTCCTTGATCCGACTCCTCTCATAACCACTTTGTTTATCATTGATTACATTCTGCATCTAGTGAAGTTGACTTTGAATCCCATATCACATAGCTGACTTATGCTTATGAGATTAGCAACAAACCTTTACCAAAGAACACTCCATTTAGGTTTGGAACACTGTAATAGCTCCAAGTTTCCAACACCTTTGATTTCTCCTTTAGCTTCATCCTCAAAAGTAACAAAACCAGAGTGAGGTTTGACATCATTCAAGATTTTGATTCCAATATATGCTTAGAACACCCACCGTCAAAGTACCAATCTTCCTGGCGTACTCTAAGAAGTATGAGCTATCGAAATGCGTCTTCTTCTTCCAATGATGAGTGTAGATACTTTGTTGACCTTAGGCTTGACATAAGGAACTTGATTAGGATATCCATGTAGTCTAAAGGTAAAAGGCTTTATGTGACCAAACCTCCCACAATAATGACATTCCATCTTTGAAACTTTTTTTCATGTTTTTTGATCTTGATATTGTACCCAATGTTGTGACATCTACTTAGACATTGGCTTATTAGGTTTGTTCTTCCTTTGTTATCAAGAAATTTCTTTGCCTCCACATATCCCGAGCTGCACCTATTTCCTGCCTTGTGGTGTGACATCTTCTTGACATTGACTTGCTGTGTCTATTCTTCTTCTTGTCACCAAGGTGTTTCTTTGCGCTCATATCCCAAACCATGCTTATTTCCTGATTCCAAGTCAAGAATTTCTCCAACTTATCATATCAGATGTCAACATTTTGACTCGACTTAGACATCCGAGCAAGTTTGGAGTTCAACACTATAATTTCACCGTTGAGGTGACTTATAGTAGCTGTGTTTTCCTTCTTTCGCCTCCAATTTTGCATTCCTCCAACTTCTCAACGCCTTTTTCTGCTTCTCATTTTGTCGACATACTTCACCACTTTTATACACATTCTTGTAGGTTTCAAGCTTCAAATGTCACTTCCTCATCACTAGAATCCATATCGTATCTGCACACCTGCAGAGAGCAGTGACAAGTTTACCGCTTCCTCAGATTCACTTCCGAGTCACCATCGCATAATGATGCCCATCCCTTTCTTTTGTTTCTTCGAAGGTAGGGCATTCACTGATATGCCATATCCTTCACAACCATGACACCGGATTTCTCCGCTTGACTTCCTTTCTTTCCTCGACTTGATCTTCCGCTGGAGTCATAAGATCCGCTAATGTCGATGAAATGTTCTTGACATTGACCTGACTTTGGATCAATTCTCTTGATGAGTGTTGAACTCGCCTTCCAAGCATAGCTATAGCTTCGTATATCTTATCTTCATCATCCTCCTTGCATCCTCTCCAAGATTGGATACAAGTGCTATGCTCTTGTTCTTCCCGTCAACAATTTCACCGATTCCATCTCAAAAGTCCGAGAGATCCAACAAGTTCTTCCACCTTCAAGGTGTGATGTCCCGAGCTTCCTCATAGCGCCATTCATTGCAAACCTTTAGGCAATGATCCGAGAATCTTTCTCACCATTTTTCCTACATCTTTTCACCAAGTGCCCCGAGGTGTTGTAATCTCAAGATATTCATGTGAAACTCATGAATGGTCTCATCTTCTTTCATCTTCAAATTCTCAAATTTGGTAGTGAGCATCCCAAGTCTTGACATCTTCACCTGATGTCCCTCATGAGTAGTTTTGAGAGTGTCCAAACATCCTTGGTCACCACATTGATGAACTAGTCTCAAGATATTTCTCCAATTCCATTGAATAAGGCATTCAATGCTTTAGAGTTCCAGTGCTAGCTCCTCTTCTTCTTTGTTCCATTCTTCCTCGTGTTTCAAGACAGAGTTCCATCCTTCTCAAGCTTGGTGATATTTCCATCCTTTCAAGAACCTCCAAGCTTTAATATCCAAAGATCAAAAAGGCAACCATACGAGGTTTCTAGTAATCATAATTAGATCCATCCAGATAGGTGGTCTACCTCCAATCCTCCTTCCTTATCCATTACGCCGTAAACTATTATCCCTAGATCTCACCTAAAATAACAGTGGTGCCCCGCCCGATGCCAATTGAATTCGGCAGCGTATGATGTCAGTAGAATGTTATGACACAAGATTCCGACACTGCTAATAATTCACACAAGAAATTCAAACAAATAAAGAAAGAACACAATAAATTGTTTACCCAGCTTTAGTGTGTAACTACACCTACATCCGGGCTACTGCCGTGGAGGAAATTCACTATTAGTAGAATTAATTCGTGAGTAAACCAACCAGTTTATCTCCTTCACTTAAAACTACCCAATGTGTCATACCCCAAAATTTGCCCTCCATCTACTCAAGAGATTTCACACATCCATACTCAAGGATTCCTCAAGAGTCGATCGTATAAACTCTCTCCTAGACAATCAACCCAAACTAGGTTTGTATCTCTCAAGTCAAGATGGATTTCCAACATCTCCAATGGCCTTCATGCCTCATATGCTTCAAAGATTCTCCATGTCAAGTTTCAAGCCTCACAAGTCAAGTTTCCTCACAATTGCTCGATGGTCGAAAATCTGTGTATTGGACAAAAAGTCAACTGCGGGTCAACATACAACAAACTTCGATTTTTGGTCAACATCCTCATTTTGAAGTAACATTCATCATTTGATCAAGGGTTGATCATGATTCATCAAGAAAACTCAAGATTTGCCCAAAAGTCAAACATTCTAAATTAGGTTTCTAGATAAAAAGTCAACCTAACTTTGACTGATCATAACTTTCTCATACTTTCAGAAATTTTCCCACCAAAGCTTGTTTTGAAGGAAATTCAACTCTACAACTTCATGTCTCACAAGAATGTCCAAAAATGCTTCATTTGAGAGGTATAGCCAAAACATTACAGTCATTTTTAAAGTCAACAAAAGTCAACTTTTGTTTTGAAGATATATTGAGCATGGTAACTCCAATTGAGATGAGACCAAAATCATTGGTTAGAGGACCTTAGAGCTTTCAAAAAGTCCAAGAACACTCAAAATGTGGAAAATTGAGCAAGATACACTATTCGTGGTTGGGCAATTTTGGACAATTGCACAAAAGGACATTTGGTCAAATTGCAAAATTTTCCAAATGGGCCTATAATCTTTTGATCCAAACTTGTTCATGATGTTATTCTTGACCCATAAGTGCTTGGCATTGGTGATTTTCTATTTTCATGATTTATATTTGAATTTTACAACATTTAATTCAAAAATAAATTGTGTAAAATATGAAAATTAAGTTTCTTTTTCAAATGTCGGATTTATATCTCTTAATGTCCAAGAAAGCCCACAACCATTACCAAATTCGTGGCTCATGCTTATGGAAGGAAAAAATCAAGTTTTAATGAAAATTTGATTTGAATTTATTGGAAAATATTTGCACATTCAATTTCCAATCTTTTTTTCCTTGTTTTTTCTCTTCCAATCTCTCCTATAAATTGCCAGCAATACACACAAGCCTGAGAACGGAAACCCTAACCTAAAAAGAACCCAAACTCTTGCCAAATTTTCCAAGAATCTTTGAAATTCGAATTTCAATTTCCAGCAGGTTTCAGCCTCCAAACACCATTCCATCGCAGGCTCTAAGTTTGAGTAAGAATACACTATCGCTATGGATCAAACCATCCATTCGAGTTCTACACATGCATACATATTCCAAATTTTCTTGATTTTGCATTTTTATCCGTGTTTTAATTGATTCTAATGCTCTAACATGTTCATAAGACTCATAGGTTCGATCTGGCCATCGTTATCGATCTTGAACGCCAAAATCAGATAATGCCATCATAGGTTTTTGGATCGAGTTTTAACCGCCTGCACAGCCGATTCATCAAAATAACACCACCAATGGATTCGTGAGGTCCGATTTAGGGGACAAGGTCCTTTCTCTTTTAAATTTCGTGGTTTGCGGTGTTTCTGAAATCCTCGTCACGTAGGAGAAGACGACCTGAGTTGCTGTGGCTCCGGCTCACACTGTTGACTCGCCCTAAAGGCAAGCTGGCATGGAGCTCGACCGCTTTCTCTCATCCAACGAGGACCCCACCACCTGATCGGGCCTTGACTTCTCCCAAACTACGACACGGCACGCTTCATCACTTCAATGCTTATTCCATAACACGCCCGCACACACGATGAAAGGTCAGCATCAAGCTTTAAAGGTTTGAAAGGGATGTCTCAGTTCGATTCCTGGTTCTGCATAAACTTTTTCACTTTACAAACTTAATTATTTTCCATATTTTCTTATTTTTAATATTTTCCATTCATTTTAATTTTTCTATATTTTATTTCGCATTAAAAATTACCAAAAAATATTTTTCTTTTTGCATTATTTTCATAAAACCTTTATTTAATTTAATAAATTTTAAAATATAATTTTTGCATGCATATTTATTTTATTTTTATTTTAGCATTTAAATCATTATAATTGCATTTTAATTATTAAATCTTTTCCAAAAATCCCAAAAATTATTATAGCTTATTTATCTTATTTCAGCATGCATTAATTTTCTCATATTAAAATTGCATTTTTCTAACATTTTCTCTTATTTCGACACATATTTTCCGAATTTTATTCCTTCAAAGTTGCCCGCTTCTACGCTTTTTATCGCTTTTTATTTCCAATAATGTAACTTGCCATGGATGTAATAGTTTAAATTAGGCTTTTATTTTCCAAGTTTTAAATTATGTATCTCGCCCAAAGCCATGTAATAGCGTAGGTTTATCTTTCCGACTTTACATTCCGTGATTTTACTTTCCCGACCTTATCAATAAGTAGTAATTATGGCAAGATAATAATTGGACATACCACTAATCTTCAAGATAAAATATCCGAATTCAACACACTTCTTCACACACGCACTTTAGGTAATTCTCTCGATGCCTTTTATCAAAATGGTCATGTCCTCGAACGAGAGGTATTCTAGCACCGCTGCTTCCAAACAAATCATCATAGTCCCTTCGATACAAAGATCATAAGACCCATGTCGCCTTCCAATACATGATCTTGACCGATTGTCATTTAAAATGATGATAGTCCTTCGAATGTGCTAGGATACTCCTACAAGTTGCTTTCTATGACCATCCGATGTCCCTTCGAATGTCCCGCACATCCAACGAATGGAGCTACCTACTAACTAATGGTATGGCTAGCACTATTCTAAAGGAACGTAGAAGTACAACAAAACGACCAATTCGAGTGGGTAATAAGTCTTTAGTTGCTTGCTCATCAAATGCTTTTCACACTACACACTTTTTCAAAGTTCAAATTCTTCAAAACAAACATTTCCTAACACTTTGTATACACTCCTACATGAATTATAAAGTCAAAGCTTAAATGCCTTTTCAAAACATCTTTGTCAAACACACGTAAAGCAATTTTAAAAGTTATCTAAGAGCAACTAAGAGCCCAGAGAATAAATCATGGATGGAAAGGGTGCTAATACTCTTCCTTTTCATAACCATTCTCCCGAACTCGTAATCTAACGAAGGTCTTTTTCTCTATTTTACCTTCCCTTAATTGATAAAATAAAAGTCGGTGGCGTACTCTTGCTATCCGCACATTTGGATACAAAATCCTACAAAGTCAGCTTCACCGACATGTAATCGGGCGACTACTGGGACACCCAAAAGAGGAATTGCCTTAGGATTTCTAGATAACTTTATTGCTTTTGTTTGAATTGATGCTTTATCTTTAAGGGTTGCTTGGGTATTATATTGTTGGGGATCCTACACCCGGATCCGGGTTTCCTTTTAGGTAAGTGGTATTAGATCATCGCCGCTCAGACGATAACTACGCGGTCAACATGATGGCTACGCTAGCGTGACACTTTGTTGTCCCGATACTCTTCATTCCCAAGTTGAAGATAGTATTTGGCTTCGTGGTGTCATCAAGCTAACTAAACTTTTAGAAACCATTAATTCCATCTTGGCCATTAGAAGTAGATGGCTTACGGTGTAGACCGAGGTTGGTTGATACTGATGCTACGCCATCGAGATCGACTTTGGGACATTTTCGACGACTTACCTCATTGTATTGAAATACACAGAAAGATCTATGATATGAGATTCCTAGAACCCGGTTACTATTATAGGATGATGAACCAACTCAAACTTTTGGTGGGTAATCACCTATACCTCATGCAAGCCTTAACCCTAGGCTCATGTGAATTGTTTTGTGTGCTAAACATGACATCATGACATCATTCGCATTGCATATCATTTCTAACTATTTCAAGGACCTAGGATTTATCTTTGCTCTGCTTTGTAGGGTATTATGGCTTCTAGAAAGACTATCCGAATCAACTTACGTATCCTTCAACTCAAAGAATTGGTTTCGTAAATTCCACCATGCCTCGGCCCATCAAAAGACATGGTTATCTACTTGATTTGGTTATCTCCGGTTCAAGAAGATGATGCATGTCCTATTCCAGCTTTTGATCCAAACACCATTGCTTTACATTTCCAGATTATCGCTGGTTCCTACCTTGAAGAGTTCTCTGTTACTGGGATACCTATTCTGACCAAATGCCATTCACCGGTTTGGAAAAGGTTCCTAAGTTCGAAGACATCGACGCACTTTACACCTGCCGACATTGAAGCCAATTGGGAAACTAGAAGTGGAGTTAAGGGTTTACTTTCCAAATTCTTAATTAAGAAAGCCTGAGAATTCTCAAAGTTATGAGTTTCATGCATTTGAAAACATTGTGCCTTGCTAATTTATGGTTTGTCTCGCTTCCTAACTCGATCAATTCATAGATGTCAATGCCATCGTTATTTCTTACCCGCAATCCCTCGCCTACCTTACTGGAGACATCCTACATTCTCCACTCGTACTACTGAGACAAGGAACTCTCATGTGTTGTATACCGTTACTTCTAAGGTGGTTTATTTCGCACCTTCCTCCATCGCCTGAAGAACAAACAAAGGTTGAGATGGTCTCAAAGGATGATGTCACTC